>SDVV010005566.1:0-19111 GCA_016164225.1 Gammarus roeselii | reverse complement strand
ATAATCTGTATATTTATATATATATACATAAATACATATACCTACCTACAGATAGTTTGATTAAAATAGATGTAGCAACAGTACCTAAAACACTCAGAGTTCATGAGCTATAGGATGAATGTAAGAAATTATAGGTATAAATTGGGAAGAGATGATATTAGAATTCATGGCCTAACTAATGCTACTAAATAGTACGGGAATCATTTTTCCACGAGATGCCTCGCGGTATTTATTTAGGTAGGCTACTGGTATTGATGGCCCGACAGCCCTAGCCTGGAGCCCCGGAAGGCCGTCACTCCCACCAAAAGCGTGCTCGGACAAAGAGTCTTATAGTTGGCTAGGAGAGAAGGCCCGGCCGGACAAACTCTTAGTACTAACTAGGAGCGAAGGCCTCGCCGGACTACAGGTCGACAACGGGGACGAAGTATGACTGACGAACACTATCGGGACACATAACTTCCTAGTTATCGTCGCGACGTCAACCTCTTTCCTCGCAGATTAGCGAGAGCCTAGGGACGTATACATTGAGGCGCCTTAATTAAGCTTTCATCGATGCCATTCCCAAGACATCGCGGTCAGTTGAAGCCTCAAAGATGGGGGGAGAAGGGGTACAGGGCGGAAAACGTAAGGACTACGCCCCCACCCCTCCCGCAGGCAACGACCCGGCGCGCTTAATGTATGGAGTTAGGGAGCTGATGGCGGATGCTCGGTCGCACACCCCTCCACCGCGGCCTCCAGGGCAATCGACGACGACCCTCCTGAGCAAACGGTCATGGAGGTGAGGGAAGGGGACGGTGGGTGCTCCCTGCCACTGTCCCCTCCACCGCGGCCCCCAGGGCAATCGACGACGACCCTCCTGAGCAAACGGTCATGGAGGCGAGGGAAGGGGACGGTGGGTGCTCCCTGCCACTGTCCCCTCCACCGACGGCCCTCTACGTTAACCTATCTTGAATGGATGAGCCGCGGTCCCAAATTAGGAGAGAAAGTTCTCTTTCTGAGATCAATATTGTTAACTGAAACGAAAGAACTTATTTTTTACATCGACCATTTCTTACATAGTATTATTCAGAAAATGGTATTCCACTTATTTGTATTTGCGACTGGTGTATATGTTAACACTTCATATGTTTCACACTTTATGACGCTTATTAGTCAAGTTCAGGTCTATTTGATTGAAAAATAGCGACAAGAACATAAGTGGCTAGACCGGTGAAGAGCCGGTATAGAGTAAGGACTACCTGGAGCACGAGCACACTGAAGGTCTTTCCCTACAATAATGAGATGGATGACGGTACGTAAACAAGCCGAATCCAAAACAGTATAACTGCGCTGGCTTAGTGGAAGGAATGCTCTATTGAGCCACGATCTCGGCTCCTGCTGAGATGGTGTGGAGACCCGTGGGCATTGGTCCTAGAAGTATGAGCAGTGGAACGCTAAGGTAATAAGAGATCTTGACCATTATGGAACAAAATTAGAATCATCACCTCATCCAATCCACCCCCAGGAGGCAGAGGTGAAACAAGGTGCGATCCTCTCGTTGCAGCTTTGCCTCCGGGCATTTGTTTGCCCTCTATTTACAAGTGTTAACTTCACCCTTCACTCGTTCCCAAGGAGGAGTAGCTGTCGTGTCTCGGGCCGTGCTGGTGCCGCTGCTGATGTTCGGACCACTGCCCGGTAAGAAGCACCGCGCCCTCAGGGAGGCCGCGCTGACCATACACGAGGACCGGGCCGGAAGGCAGCTGGAGGGGGTGGCGTGTGCAGAACAACAGGGGCAGCAGGGCGACAGCATCTCTCCCTTGAGGTGAACCTTGCCACTAACCTTCTATGATGAATACATTATTCGCTACACAAGGTGAGATAAGGTCAATAAAATTATACAACCTTTATTCAGTAAATAATATGAGCCTTGTTCTCTCTTTTGACCCGCGGGGTCACAACAAAATGAATTTTGGTACTGAGCTACGAAATGCAAATGTATTCTGGTGTTTATTTTTTCTTTATTACAGGGCGAAAATATTGTGTTACCATATTTCTGATGCAATGTTTCCTTCTTTCCCTTAATTTCTCTTGTGGCAGCGTCCTTAACGAGTCAGCCGACACCCGCTGCTACGCCACGCTCTTCCTGCTCACTCTGGACCAGTCACGTTCCGCGGACGTCTCTACGGCCGCCTCTCTGGTGCTCGGCTTAGAGGAGCTCTTCCACGCCATCAGCGCTGGAAGAAGGACGAGGGACTTCGGCAACAGCCTACCACACCGCACCAAGACGAGGGCTCTACAGGCTGTGCTAGTGTTGCTGCCCCTCCTGACGGAGGTGAGGACTTTGTTAAGAAATGAGAGCGTTTTAGGCTTCTCCTTCCGTCAGAGGCTGAGGTAAGTAGAAGCAATGTAAAATG
Organism: Gammarus roeselii; assembly: GCA_016164225.1. Classification (NCBI taxonomy): domain Eukaryota; kingdom Metazoa; phylum Arthropoda; class Malacostraca; order Amphipoda; family Gammaridae; genus Gammarus; species Gammarus roeselii. The sequence goes on along the minus strand of SDVV010005566.1, from coordinate 16,718 downwards.
GCTGCGCATTGAGCACCACTCTTGGTAAAGATTAGACTCGTTTGTTTGAGGTGATGGTGTTGTACTATATGCAATAAGTTAAACGCTATGTAAAATCGACCTCATATGTCATTTCAACTTTGATTTAATTAAATAAATTGAATAATAGTGAACTTAACCTATTTTATGCATTAAATTACCCAAATTCAATTTCAGCTTCAAAAATATCACCCATTTTTATGCGCGCAAATCTGAACTCTTGGGATGAAGCTTACAACTGAAATCAAACTTTCTTCTTGCTCATTTCTGGCGCGACTTCGGGTATTCAATTATCGTTGGCTGGTGTCCGTAGACAATGAATTCCATCTCTCCCCAAACCAAGTAGTTAAGCTGGCTAGGGTCGGGGCTATGTGCGGGCCCATGCTGGTCTGTTCGGTGTTTCAGTACTCGTTCCGGAAATTTGTCTGATTGTCGCACTCATAATAATTGGTTTCATCCAGAAGCTAAAATTTAATTTTCATCATTTGATGCAATAAGTAAACAAATAACATACCGTTCGTTTGGCAGCGCTTGAAGGTATTTAGCAAATGGTTGAAAATGTGTTAGAATTATTGAATTTTGACCCCTATCTCGCCTCCAGTCTGCGAGTGGTCACCTGCTGCAGTGGGTGTGTGCAGCAGTGGCCAAAGAGCAGCAGCAGCCCAGCGTCCGATACCTGATCGAGTGGATTATAGCGGCCGTGGTGCTGCGCTGGCCAACCCTCTCGACGGACCTGTTCAAGCACTGCGAGGAGGTCAGCCAATGCTGATGCGAATCACTCCTCAAACGTTGTTATTGAACATGAGGATCTCCATGTAGTATTATCATTCTAATGATCTCCATTCATCGTCACTAAGTTTGCATTGGATAAATACACTTTGGCATCATCGAATATGTTTTCTTAATTGATTCCACAGTGCTGCGTGTTATTTTTAGCTCGCACGTCTCGTCTCTTGTTCAGGGCGTGGAATCGAGGCCAGGCTGCGTTGCCTCCTTTCTGGCAAGTTTGACCCTCTGCTGCAGCCACAGCTCTGACGAAGCGTTCCTCGAGAGGTGCCTTGAGCTCGCCGTGCCCTGGTGCATGGGTCAGCACTTCAACACTAGACTCTACGCTCAGGTAAGTTTGGACTGCTCAACGAGGCCTGTACGATAAATGTAGCTATGATCATAAAATTGTAGAGCTAACTAACACCAGTCTGTTTGGATGTAATAGTCTGTGTTTATGTGATCTCTCAACATTTTTTCTTCTACCGCGAATCTGTCCGCTTATTGTTATTAGCCTTTATTATATTACATCTACCTCTCTTTTGCCACACGACTCCATCCCTCTCTGATCATTCCTTCTCCGTCCAGGTGGCCGTGTCCAAGATCTGGGCGCGCTGCGAGCTACTTTCCATTTGTTCGCTGGTGGAGCGGTTCGGGCCTCTCAGACAGTGTCTGCGGTTCGTGGCACAGCAAGCACGGGCATGCAAAAACAGCGAGTCGATGTTGGAGGACTTCATCTTCAGCTGCTTCCACCCCCTTCACCATCACACCCTTCAGGTCTGGACAAGTAGATTCCGTGCCTGTTTAGATTTCCTTAGCCTCACGGCGCGGCGGTATTGTTGTAATAGTGTGCATCTTAATTACTCTAACATGTGGATTTCCCCGTATATAGTTATCGTAGACTTTTACCAAGGATTGAATCTTTAAATACGTTCGTTGAAGTGCAATGGTCCCCCCCTAAGTATGTTAGGTTCACGGACCTCACGTAGTCACAGCCCAACCGGAGGGGAGGGGGAGTGAACACCCTCGATTCTCTCATTTTCTCTCTTATCCTGTGTTTACTCCACTTTTATTTACCTCTTTTGCATCTTACGTTTAGTTTAAATTTCCTTTGTTTTATCTCAAACTCCAACTTATCGACTCCCAATAGTCGTTACACACACACCCACGCACACACAACGGTCTTAAGTTATTTTTTTCATTTGGCTAAAACAGCCATGTTGTGCTCTTTCTTTTACGCAACATTTTTCTATGACTTCTGCTATTTTTCTTTCCATTCTTGCTGTTTTCATGCGTGAGATTCCCTACACTTAGTGTAGATCTCGTGCATAGTATCTCCGTTTTCTGTCTCTTTTTCACCTTCCCCTTCAGCAGGTGATGGAGTGCATTGCCTTAGCCACCTTGAGGACTTCTGCGAATCTTTGGGGCATTGGAGCAAGGTAGGTCGTGTGTTCATACTCATTGCTGCCACCCGGGAAGTGCTAGGCCATATGGGATCAGGAACATAAAAAGTGCATGTACCACCTACGGCACCCGTGCATACCTTTGACATTCGCCGCGTGAAGGACATTAACTTAACGCAGTCAACCCATTCACTCCTATTTATGAAAAAAAAGTCCATAACTCGATGCAGTACCAGGCCGGTTTAACGTACGGCGGCTGCAGGACTCTGACTCCAGAAAGCTAGAAAGTCTCGTCACTCAAGTCTAGATGTTTGGCGCTAGAAGGACACTGACTCTAGCACGCTAGAAAGTCTCGTCACTCTGATCTAAACTGAAGTGCAACGGTTACAGATGAGGCTAGTTTACGAGCTAAAATCTTCTGTGATTTTCATTAGCCTCGACTGGTAAACCCACCTATCGGACTCCGCTCCAAATATACACTCTTATACTGCAGAGCATCTACCACCACGTTCCCCGGCTGTCGTTGCTGGCTGACGACGAGTGGTTGTCGGCCGAGTGGTTGCAGTCCGGCGCATCTCAGCTGCTGCTGACTGTGCGCTCCCTCGTCCCGTTCACCAGTCATGAGGACGCCCTCCTCGCCGCCACCAGTCCCGCCCCTTGGGTCACCAAATCCGCCAGTCAGTGCACATCTGAATAAACAGTAACTCTAATACGTTGAAACTTTGATGATGTAGCAAACTGTAATGTTCGTCACAGTTACATGGAAGTGATAGTCGTGTATGAATGTCTTATACCTTGGAAACACCGCCAACAAAAATATTTTCTGAACCGATGTTCATCCATTGTATATGCTGAGCTTTGTTCATTGGTTATTTTTCATTCATCTAAAATTTTCAAAGAAGCTTTTCAATTGCACAAATCATTAGTTCTTCTACCATTTTAACTTCTCAAAAAGTTATCTGTTTGGTTAGTGTAGCTTGCACACTCTTGACTCTTGTTAGGGTTCATCCTGGCCAACACAATTATTAGGCTTCAAGTATCAGTCGTCTGTTTGGGTGTATCATCCAATGTTAATAGGTCACCAGCAACTTAATCCATGTAAAATAAAATCATACCGACCAAAATGTATTGTGTAAAGGAAAACTGTCCGAAATTTGACCTAAACAATCGTATCACTTTTTATTTATGGTGTACATTGGCAACTGATTTGTTCGATGGCCGCACAGATTCTCTGTAATACCGGGGACGGGGGGGGGGTGGGTTGGGGGTGAAGACCAAATTTCCCTTCAGACTCCTTTCGGAGCTGTCTAAACCCCAAACACCTTCGCAAGTGAGGTGGTCTCTCCACCCCATTACGCACAGAGATAACAATACATTTACGTAGATACGCGTTAACCCTTTACTTTCTTGTACGCGCTAGTACGCGAATTTGCCGCAATTGAAATATGTACTTGATTTCACTTTGACGAGACTAATCTTTTCGCACGCGAGGCCGTGCGAACTTACCTGAATCAATGACGGTCGCGCCCTACGGGGGAGCCTATTATGACTCACGTTGAGGCTCTAATCAAATCCTTGCACAGTCCTTCTTGATTAGATTTTACCCTTTTTTATATAATTTATCATTTTTTTTGTTGAACCTCTTGACTTATAAATTCGCTAATTTTTCTTATTTTGACACTCTCCTCAGAGCACTCAACAAACAAATCACGCACTGCTACTTTTATGCTATCATTGGTGGCCAAAGTCAGCCATGAAAAGGGTATCTTGTGGGGTGCACAACAAGGCATCTACGCCGCAGCCGATTCGATCCTCCGGGCTACAATTGGTTTGCGGTCGGGTGCTGTATTGTATGTGTATGTAACCTGTCACACCTCGCTGCAACGAGTCCCGCTGTGACTCTCACTACCCCGCATGCGGCTTGGCCGAGAGGTTGGATGGTGGATGGTACTGTCCACTGCAAATGGGTACATGTGCTCGAACCCGTGGGCGACTTCCAGAACTCCTTGGATATGAAGTTGTGGAGAGAGACCCCACGCGTCCAAGCGAGAGATGAGGCAGATTTTCTGGCGTCGTGAGCTTTAGTGAAGGCATGCGGTGTGGCTTCATTGATAAACGAGCAGTTGTAATGCCCCACCGATGATGTCTTGAGTGGTTTGCCTGAAGTAGGATGGATGAGCAACAAGTCATTGTTCGTCGGACATCGTGCTACGTTGGCGTTGAGTACGGTCATAGGGCCCAGGCCGTGTGCTCGGCCATCCGGCAGCAGTGAGGCGATAGAGATGAGCGGTGGTGTGTGGGTGAGGGTCTGGTTTCAGTATTGAAACTTGTCAACGGTCAGAACAAGCGCGCACGGAGGGTTCTTGGAGAAATGTAGCCCCGTGCGTGCCGTTGCTGCAATCTCAAAGACCTTGTTTCCTGCTGCGAGGGCGACAAGTAACAGTCTTCTGAAAGGGCGCCAATACTGACGTCGTCTGAGTAGTGAAGCGAGGGGAGGTGAGCACGTCGAGAACCGGCTCTAGCTTCCACTGCGGCACGAAACGTCTTTGTGGTGGGTTCTCGTGAAACTGGGCCTTTACCAGTTACTTGAATATCGCCTCGCGGGTCGTGACGCCTAACCCATGAAAGAGAGGCAAATGAAGCGCCTTCCTGTAAGCCAAAACTGAACGAGGAACGAGCTTCTTCTACTTGCCGGCATAGTGCAGGAACGGGAAGGAGGTGGACTGGTTGATGGACTGCACCTCAGTGGCGCGTAGCCCCGCTTGGAAACGAGTCCAGCAGCTTTGGGTATTGGTGTTGTGTGGACTGCCTGTGCGTGTTATCCAGGGTGTGTGCGAGCGATCTATTGTATTTGAAGGTGAGCACCGTTTGAAAAACTTGATGCGAGATAACTCGAGAAGGGTCGTGATGTTAGAGGCACCTCCCTGCCTTCGACGCGCTGGGACGGGTGAAAGGCCGCTGAAGGACGCGACGACCTTGGGCCCCCCACAGTGCGTTGGGTGGGTCAGGCACCACGAGGACGCCGCTGTAGCGGTACATTTCGAGCTTGTGGGGCACCTGGTGGATCAGGTTGTATGGAGGGAACTGGTATATTTCCTTTCCCTGAGTCCAGTCGCATTGGAGGGAAACCACGAAAGATGCTCGTGGGAGCTGCAAAAAGTGAGAAGTTGTGGTTTCCCGGATGCGCGAAGAGGTCTATTTGCCTAGTCCGCGCAGGGTAGAGTTGAGAGCGAGGCCTCGAGGCGTCTGCGTCCACTCCTTTTCTACTGGTAGGAGGCGTGAGAGCTGATCGGCTCAGACGTTCTGCGATCCTGGAAGGTAAGTCGCGAGAAGCAAGAGGTGACAGCGCTGAAGGATCTTAGGAGCTGTGCTCCTAACTTCTGCCACGCCGAGCCCTTGCTGGAGCCCAAGTGGTTCACCATGGTTACCCCCGCCCTGTTGTCTGACAACACGCGGATTGTAGTGTGGTGCCAATGAGCTCGTGTCCGCAACGCATGTACGATGGCCGGCGATTAATTCGACGTAACATGGAGAATACATACCAATGGCCACCAGCGGCCGTAAGACTGCTGGTCGCTGCAGCATACAGCCAACGCGCGTCGCCCGAAGCCTCCGTCCAAAAGAGGTGCTTCGGTGGAGGCATTACGAACGGGACGTGGGAGTGAAGTAAAGCCTCGCTACCTCACTGCGTACCGCGCTGCAGTAGGGATTGTTGAGATGACTGGACTTGATAGGCGTTGAGTAAGTGGTGAACATGGCATAGGTAAGGTGATCGTTAATACATAAGGCCGAGGGAACTCTGATGCTGTCGAAGCAAGAGAGGTCTACGGGGAAGCATCTCCGTGGCCATGTCACTGCGGCGGTCGTTGTGCTGTGAGGTCGGGGCGATGGGCCCGGCCACTTCATTGAGTGTTACCCCCCCCTCCCCGGAAGTCGAACTGCTGGGTGGGTTCTAGAATAGACTTCCCCAGGTGGACGTGGCAATCGAGCTTGAAGAGAAGGTCGCAGGCCGTCTGGGTGGTGCGCCGGCGGTGATGTGCCGTCGGTTCCTGGAGCAGCCAGTCGTCGATGTAGAAGGTCGCATCTATCCCTTGCTGGTGGAGCAAGTGAAGGGGTAGCTTCGCGATCGTTATAAAGACTTTTGGTCTCTGATTGAGGCCGAATGGGAGGGCCGATAAAAGGTACCGTTGGCTTCGTAGTTTGAAGGCCAGGAACTTTTGAGACCTGAGAAGAGGTGGGACGTGTGGGAAGGCGTCCTTGGTGTCCAACTTTGGTGAACCAGAAAGGGGACTATAGCACCGCTCTAGTCGTTAAAGGTTGAACCCTCAAAACGCGGTTATCGCGATGTATTTGTTGCGTTCTGAGAGGTCGATCAATAGGTGGTCCCCTCCGAAAGCCTTGAGGACCGCAAAGATACGAAAGCAAATGCCTTATTTGTGGGCCCCTCCTTGACTACGCCTTTGCGCAGGAAGACTATCACGAGGGGGTTGAGAAAGCTCTCGTGTTGTCGGTACGAGACTGTAATCGAGAGGAGGGGGTCGTGGCGCCCCTCTCAAAGGAGGTCTTTGGACAGAAAGCGTTTGACCAAAGGCGTGGCTTTGCGCCCGTGCGCTTGGTAACTCCTGAGGGCCGTCGGAAGAGCGTTAGTACTTATGGGAAGAGGAGCGGTCCCGCTTTCCACAGTCACCTGAGGACTTGGATCGGGGTGGAGAGCTCATACGAACAATGCAGTGACTATGGGGAAAATTGCGTGCTATCCGTAAGACGGGATCACGGATGCGAGCAAGAATACCCGTCAGTGACGCGCTGAGGACCTAGCCGCGCAGGGTCTGAGCGACCTGAGCGCGAAGCTGGAGATCCTTCGTACGTACTTCTACCGGGATTTGTCGAAAATAAAGAGCGGTCTTGCCCATAGTGGTCTCGAAGTGAGCCTGCGGGGAGGCGGTTGGTGTTTAAGCGAATTCCCTCTGGGCTCCAATTTATGGCAGCCTGATGTAAGGCGCAAAGTGCGCATTCGACCCAGAGTCGTCGAGGTCACGTTTCCAGGTCGACAAATTATATGTCAACAAATTTTGTGTGTCAACAAATTTGGTGTGTCGTAAAAGTTTATGTGGCAACAAATTTTGCGTGTCAACGAAATTGGTGTCGACAATATTCTGTGCCAACAGAAAACCCTTGTGTCAATGAATTCCTGTGTCGATGAATTCCTGTGTTGATGAATTCCTGCGTCGACAAATTCTTGTGTTGACAAAATTCTTGTATTGACAAAATTCTTGTGTCAACAAATTCTCGTGTTGACAAATTCTTGTGTTTACAAATTCTTGTGTCTACAAATTATTGTGTCTAGAAATTCTTGTGTCTAGAAATTCTTGTGTCTAGAAATTCTTGTGTCTATAAATTCTTGTGTCTAGATATTCTTGTGTCTAGATATTCTTGTGTATAGATATTCTTGTGTATAGAAATTCTTGTGTCTAGAAATTCTTGTGTCTAGAAATTTTTGTGTCAGCAAAAATCTTGTGTCGACAAATTTTGTCCTTCGAGGACGAGGCACAGGACCACTGAGACAGCAAATTTATTACGTCTAAGCATTTGCCAATCCCATCTGTGGCTCTGTAGAGGCAGTGGGTCACGAATCCACTGCCCAGATGGGCCGCCACGTACTGAATCTTTCCCTTTCTAAAGGATGCGGAGACCCTGTGGGTCTTAGTGTAGCGAGAGTGTGCTGTAAGCAGGAACTCAGTGGTCACTGTGCCTCTATCAAGCAGCAGCGCTCGAATGAATGACGGAGCTCAGCAGATCCTGCGTATATAGGTAGGAAGGGGTTTGTGGGTTCAGCCGGCCTAGACAGCTGGGCGCGGGAGACTCCACTCTGTACCTAGCAGACATTTAGACCGTCAGGCGCAGGAGAAGCAACGCTGTACCTAGCAGACATTTAGCCAGATTTTTACCTTAACACTCGGGAACATTCGAAGAACTAAAAAGTTTCGAAATTTCCGAATTGGGTTAAATGACACAAAGGTTTAAATCGGTCGAAAACTACGTTCAACGAATGTTATCAAGATTCTCTCGTAAATACGGCTCTAATGTTTTCTCTTCAAGATTTATTCAAATGAAAAGCAGAAGCGCAATGCTAAACCATATGGCTTTTACGAAGTGGAAGCGAATATGTCTGTAACTGTTGAAGAACACCCTAGCCTTAAGACAATTCAGGGCACCATCTAGTTTAGAAATAAACTAATCCACTCCATTGCCGACCTTCCTGCTGAAAGTCGGCTTTGGAGTAGATGCCACTGAAAGAAAACATAGTCAAACCACTGCAAAACAGAGTTCTCGAACACACTAGTGTCTGCATACTTACATTTAAACTCTGTTCTTTGCTTCCCCTTGAAGCTACTTCTTCACGGGTCGCACGGGGTCACGATCCGACCGTGACCCCGTGCGACCCGTGAACACCCTATTTTCCTTTAGGACCCTTTTACTATCTCTCCTTCTCTACCCGTTCCTGGTTATGCTTTCACCTTGGTTACTCCTTTTCGCTCGTTTGTTTTGTTGAAGCTGCATTAACTTGTCTCTCTTTTTCTCTTGAAAACTTTCCCCCATAGTGTTTTTTTTTAAACTTTAATTTCCTTTTTTTTTACTCCTATTTTGATTTTTTTTAGTTTTTTTAAGTTTAGTTTTTGTCTACTTTACTGTAGTTAATTTTTTTCTTTTGCGTGTTCTCTTGATTCTATCTATACTCACCAACTATCAAGGTGGCCAAAGTAGCAAAGTTGACGACGGATAACGCTGTAAATGATATGACTGAATTAGGCCTCTGCGATGTGGTGCACAACCTTCAGCGAACGAGTTGCTGGGGTAGAGCTGTTGAAAGGTCTTGCTTAACCGTCGGAATACTGTGTTGCAGGGGGAACGAAAATCACATAGCTCACAAGTGGTGCTCGTTGAAAGAGACAGAAAACACTTGCTATATGCGCTCTGAGGTGGGCGTGGGCATGTTGAGGGGGCTCCTTGGAACTCTCATGGATTCTCTAATTAAAATTCAGCAAATGTTGACGACCCAGACTTCTCCATTGGACAACTCTTTTGAACAACTACTATTACAACAACAACAAAAACAACAACAACAACAACAACAACGGTTATCGCAAGATAATGACGTATTAGCGTCACCATATGGTGGACGCGCTTCAACACCACCATCACCCGGCGGTCGCGCCCAAATAGTGGACGGAAACCCCCTCCATCCCAGGCTGCCTTATGGAGAGATGATTTGTCAACAGCAGCCTTCCCTTACTTCTGGTGGGGTGGACTTTGGAAACAAGACACACGACCGTAACGCAGGTGCGGTACATGCTGCTTCCGGATGAAAGCCCGGGAGAAGCCGCCGCAATCGTGTAAGACCCCATGAATGATACGTTGAAAATCAGAAAATACTCGAAAATGATTTTCAAAATAAAAACGACACTAAGCTCAAGTCAATTTCAGGAGAGAACCTGTCCGATGCAAACACTATTCAAGCTAATCGACATCTCCGCGCTGCACTTGGAGGACCCTCGACGCGCATCAATGAGCTCAAGAATGGCTCCCTTCTTGTAGAGGTGAAGGATGAGGAGCAAAGTAGGAACATTCAGAACCTAAAACAACTAAATAATATACCTGTAAAAGTTGATAAGCACCCTACTCTCAACACGATCCAAGGAACTATGTATTATAAAAACAGACCAAATCACTCCGACGACGATATTCTTACTGAACTCGGGGATCTGCAGGTCACCAAGATATACAGAGTGATTCGACGGCGAAGCGGAGTTGAGGAGTACACTGGCGTCTACATCCTCACATTCAAGCTCTGTTCTATGCCTTCTGATGTCCACATTGGCTAAACACAATGCTCGATTCGAAAAAACATCCATAATCCCAGACGCTGCTACAACTGCCAAAAGTTTGGTCATGGAAGTGATGCCTGCCGATTGAGGAACATGAAAAGTACATGCTTCTGCGGTGGTAAGGATGCAAATGGCCACAATTGTGACCGACCTGCTAATTCTGCCAACTGTTCAGAGGAACATCCTGCGTCATCACGCGAATGCTTCTATTACAGACTCGAAAAGGAGATACTCGCTGTTCAAGCTAGTGAACGGATTTTCTTACCCCGAAGCCAAGAGACGAGTAATCGCCAAATTTATCCGCCCGCTTACTAGCTTTGCTGCAGTGACAGCGGGAACACCTGTAACCAGGGTTCCTTCTAGCCTACAACACGATACCCTTCATCCTCCTCGAAATCGAGGAAGCCCACGACGACAGTCATTTGCACTGTCCGGAAACTCGGAAATTCCGCTGGAGATACCTTTCCTCACTCCCACCTCGCCTCGTCCATCACTTGCTGAACGACGTGCAATGGGAGTCTCAGACCTGAATCCGGACGACGACCTGCCTTTATTGGAGGCAGCTCCACATAAAGAAACCCTGCCATCTCAACGCGCTTCTCACCAACCGCACAAGACGGAAGCCCGGGATCTATCACTAACGGTTGAACCCGCCTTACTCCAAGCCCAACAAAGATTACCCTTGGTAACCGCGCAGCCTAGCCAGATGACTGCTAAACGCAATGTCATTCTGGTGCCTTCATTAGGGCACCAAATGCCCCTTCGCCTAATGGAAATGCGCCGAGCACAGTATTGAGTGATACCCACCCTACCTCATTGCCTCGGGTCGGAGAAACGCGCTTGCCGCTTACCAGCACTAAGCGCACTGGCTCCGACCTGGACGATGATGATCCAAGCGACAGTGATCCTTCGTTGACTCCTAGCCAAAAGAGAAGCTCCAGCGATACTCGTCGAGCGTAGCCGACAGGCCGTGAGTGACAATCTATGAAAGCGTTATATAATTAGACCCTATCAACTCAAGCCTAGACCTTGAATTTCTCTAACCTAAACCACAATCTCTGATACCCTCGTCCTTCAATTTAACATTAGAGTATATCGTGCTAACTATGCTGAACTATCGAAATTAACCCAAACCTATAATCCAATGGTAGCTTGTCTCCAGGAAACTCTCCTGGGGCTGTACAAACCATCTTTTCCCAGTGGGTATAAAGCCCACTTCACCTTTCCCACTGCCGATGCTCGACCGAGCACTGGCCTGGCTACAATAGTAAATCAAGCAATCACATGCACTTCAATCCCTCTACAAACAACTCTGCAAGCTCAGGCCCACAGAGTGCGCCTCAAACGCCCCGTAACTATTTGTAACATATATATTTCCCCAAATGAACTAATTTCATGCGCACTTCTTACTAACCTGGTTGGTCAACTTCCTGCGCCCTACCTTCTTGTAGGTGACCTTAATGCTAAACACCTCCTCTGGGGGGGGGAGACACAGCTGATGGACGTGGAGGGCACGTCGAAGCATTCTTTCCGTCTTCTGATATTGCGCTCCTTAATACCGGAGAACCGACGCACTTCCATACCCAGACAGCCTCGTTATCGGCTATTGACTTATCCTTCTGCTCCCCAAAACTCTCCAGACCTTGCCTGGCAAGTGCTGGAGGAGCACTACGGGAGTGACCACTTCCCTCATCACCATCACTCTTTTCCATCTTGAAGATAATTCTACCGCTCGCCGATACATAATGCGTTAAGCCAACTGGCAATCGTTCACCGCTTATACAACAACACCCCTCCGACCTCGTGATATATCCTGTGACGAGATGGTAGAAAACTTTAATAGTACCCTCCTTCACGCTGCAGATCGCAGCTCCCCTATAACCAAGCGAACTCCACGTAAAATTAGGACGCCATGGTGGGGTGACCTGTGTGAAATAGCAAAATGGCAAAGGAAGCGTGCATTCAATCGATACCAGCGCACCAAAGCAGTAGCAGATAAAATTACGTTTTGACGAGAAATTGCAAAAGCACGAAATACATACTTCCTATCCAGGAAAGAATCATGGCAAAACTTCGTATTTTCCATTAATGTGAACACACCCATGTCTAAAGTGTGGTCCCGCATTCGCAAAGTGACTGGGAAGTACTGTTCTCACCTCCCCCCCCCAACCCTAAGGATGATGGGAACGACCCACACCGATCCGCAAGAAGTCCCTGGAACTCTTTGCAACACATTACTCCTCCGTCAGCTCGGATTCTGGGTACAGCCCTACTTTCCGTATCTCAAAGCGTACTGCAGAACAAAATGATCTGGACTTCTCCATAAACTCCCTTATACCTTACAATGAACCTATCACGGTATGCGGAATCCTTGGTGCAATTCACAACTCCAACCCTTCTGCTCCTGGCGAAGATCAAATCTCCTACGAGATGCTCCGGCACATACATCCCTCTGCACTCTCCTACTTGTGTCTTATTTACAACTCAGTCTGGTCTACCCACTCCTATCCCGATCGGTGGAGGGAGGCAGTGGTTCTGTCTTTCCCAAAACCTGGTAAGCTTACCGATGAATTGACCAGCTACCGACCTATAGGTCTCACCTAGTGTGTAGCGAAGGTTCTGGAGAAGATTGTGAATGCCCGACTGACTCGGCACCTATAAGCAAACTCACTCCTCTCCCCATTACAATTCGGATTTCGAAAGATGCGATCAGCGCAAGATGCATTATTACGCGTTGTGACTGATATCGAAGGGGCCTTGGACCGCAAGCAACTAACTGTTTGCGTTTTCTTTGACCTTGAGAAGGCATATGATACAACCTGGCGTTATGGCATCCTCCGAGAGATTCACCGGACGGGACTCCGGGGTCACTTAGCATGTTTCATCTGGAGCTTCCTCCGGCGGAGAGTCTTCCGGGCCAAAATTGGCAATCACCTTTCGGATATACATACTCAAGATAAGGGGGTTCCCCAAGGTAGCGTCCTTTCGTGTACTCTATTCGCGATTGCCATTAATGGGATCACGGGAGTGATCCCTCCCTCCGTGAATGGGTCACTGTACGTTGAAGATTTTATGATATACGCATCGGCGTCAGTTGTGTCCCAACTCCAACGTAAACTACCGAGTGCAATTGCCCAGGTGGTTGCCTGGACAGAATCTCGAGGCTTTAAAATATCTAAAAGTCAAACATGTGCACTTCATATCCATCGGTCTCGCACACACACGGAACCAGACCTCAGACTTTATGGAGAAATGATCTCTTTCCAACCTACAGTCCGCTTGCTAGGACTAATGTTCGACCAGAAGCTAACCTGGAAGTATCACTTGCATCAGCTTAAGATAGACTGCTTACAGCGATTTGTCATTCTTCGGATCGCATCGCACTTCACATGGGGTGCAGAATAACATCATTACGATTTTACCGCGCTATCATCCGGTCCAAACTGGACTATGGGAGCGTGATCTATGGCTCCGCAAAGCCAAATATTCTCAAGACTCTGGAACCAGTTCATAATGCCGCTCTTCACGCTTATACTGGAGCTTTCCGCTCCTCCCCTATTGTCAGCCTTCTTTGTGAAACTGGTGAGCCTAGTCTTGCCCTGCGATGGGAACAAATTGACCTCAAATTTTATTGCCATGTTCTTGCTTGCCCCACCTCCCCTACGTGTACCACAATCCGACAGCGCCACCCCAATCTTGCTCCTTCCTCTAGCTTCTCAAAACGCATCGAGCTCATCACTTCTGAGCCTGGACAATCACACATCATGGTCAACCCTCTCCCACGAGATGCAATTCCCATCTGTCGTTTACCAGAAAATATGCTCTGCTCTCACTATTTTACTGGCCGAAAGGCAGATGTTGCACCCCAAAATCTTCGAACTATTTTTATAGCTCATGCGGAGACTCATCACGCTGATAGCTTGCATATCTTCACTGATGGATCAGAAGACGACGATGCAGTGGGCTGTGCAGCGGTGCTCCCCGGGCGCGTCGTCACTAGGAAACTCCCGCCATCAGCGTCAGTTTCCACTGCTGAACTCACGGCCATTGCCGATGCCCTCTTGGCGGCTGATACTCTTCCAGATACCAATATCTCGATCTTTAGTGATTTGCTCAGTGCGCTTCAAACCCTGGAGATCTTCAACAATTGCCACCCTGTTGTTTCAGCAATCTTGCGCTGGCTTGCGCGATTGTCCTCCAGAAACAAGAACGTTCGTTTGTGCTGGGTTCCGGGCCACTGTGGGGTGGTGGGAACTTGAGCGGGCGGGCGAAGCGGCGATAAGAGCTGCAGCGGCGCCTGACCCAGCAGAACAGCGTCCACTCCCATGTAAAGACTTTTACCCAGCGATTAAAAGAGCTGTCCGAAGTAAATGGAACATGGAATGGTCTGATGTTCCTATGAGAAATAAATTGTGTACTATTAAAGACACACCCATACCCTGGGTCTCATCAAGCAGCCGATCTCGACGGACTGAGGTAACTCTATGCCGCTTGAGAATAGGACATAGCAGACTAACACAGACACCTAATGGAGGCGTCACCACCTCTTTACTGCATGCATGGACTGTCTAGTTCCTCTTACAATAGCCCATGTCTTGGCAGAATGCCCCCACATGGACGGAATGTCGGCGCACATACTTCCCCAGGAGCCGGTCCCTGGACCTTCCTAATATACTCCGCCGAATGTTTACTGAGTTCCCTCAGAGACAATTCAGTGCGGAACCACTTCTCAGCTACCTCCAAGAAACCGGCCTCCTAACTGAAATCTGATCCGTTGTGAATTGCTCATATTTAATTTTATTTTCCAATAAACTCCATCACGGAGGACCACCGTTTTCTTTGCTCACTTTGAGTGGGACACATTTGTGACCTCTCTCTATACCCCTATAAACAGTAGTGACCTAAGCATACCGTGAGTCGAAACAATTCCGGAGACTGAGGATAATTTGTCGATGACTTGATGCAGCGTTGGCTGCTGGTTTGACGTTCGGTGCCAGAAGGACATTGACTCCAGTGCACTAGAAAGCCTTGACACTCGAATCTTATCTTAGGCCCCTTACAATAGCCCATGTATTAGCAGAATCCCTACCTGGCCGGAATGTCGACATACCCACTTGGCACTCGAATCGAATCTCATCTTTCCTGCCGATGAATTCCTCCATCCCGGAGGATCACTCTTCCTATCTTATTTCGAGTAAAATTTGAAACTCTTCCTTGACCTTCCTAAAAATAGTAGTGACTTGGGCACATCATAAGCCAAAGCAAGGCGGAATACGAACGATTACTAAATGCGACACTGGTTTAATGTCCGGTGGTAGAAGGACATTGACTCCATCGCTTTAAAAAGAATTGCCACTCTAATCTAATACGATCGGATGAAAGTTTTATATAGACAGTGTTCCAGCTTTGAAGTTGAATATTTAACTAATACAGATTTGATGTTCGTCATGATGGCACTCGAGTCAAATATTTGAGATCATTTACAGGTTGGGTTTATTGTTTGAAAAACTAATTTCCTTTCTGAAGTCCTGTTGAGTACATTCATTATTTAATTTCATTGTTTATCATCGCATTCATTACTAAACTGGAAAGTACAAACCTTCACATGCTTAGGTGTCGGTGCGAGTGAGAGCAGCACAGCTCCTGGAGTTGGAGTGGAGGACAGCGCTCTCTCGCCCAGCAACATGCAGCGTAAACTGGTGCCGTGGACCAGCCTCAGCAAACAGCTCAAAATGGAGGCTCTCGCTAGCGTGCAGAGGGTGAGCATTGCCAACTGAGCATTTGTTGAGAACATGAATAGACCCTTCAGATCTCTTCTGCACAGCAATACTGCAATTTTTGAGCTGAATATATTCTAAAATATTATTTGCAATTATTATATATAGGTAGCTACTCCGATATGAACAAAAACATGAATCAAATAATTTATTTGCTTTATTATTTTTCATGAAGTCAATACACTACGTGTTCTAGCCCTCGCTATTCTAGTGGAATTGTAGTGTCGTCGCCCCAGTGCTATCAACCCTTACCCCCTCCATACTCCCACAGGAAGAATCGCTCCGACCCCGCACTCCTCTGGTGGTCGTGACGTCGCTGTTGCAGAAGGCCACCAACCTGGGCGGGCTGTGCCGCACGTGTGAGGTGTTGGGGGCGGGGCTACTGGTGCTGCCGTCGCTGGGGGTGATAGAGGACCAGGCCTTCGCGGGGCTCAGCGTCGCCGCGCACAAGTGGATGCCCATCCAAGAGGTACGCGGGCCTGCGGTGCTTGAATGAATTGGAACATTTAGAAGATTAGTTTTCGTCCGTCTGGTGTGGAGGAAGGTAGGGCACGAGAGGGTGTGGTCTTGATATTGAGTGATCGGTTGGCTAGTAGCGTTACCGAATGGAAGGAGGTGTCCCCAAGATTGATGTGGGTGAAAGTTAAGTTAGGCGTAGAAAGATGGGCATTTGTGAGTGCTTACGGACCTGGTAGCGAGAGGAGTGAGGAGGAGAGGGAGCAATTCTGGACTGACTTGAGTGAGTGTATTGAGAGTTTTGGAGGTCATTTCAATGTAGTTGTACTGGGTGACCTTAATGCGAGAGTTGGAGATGAAATGGTGGAGAATGTCATAGGAAGGTATGGCGTCCCCGGTAGAAATGACAGTGG
>SDVV010005565.1:0-19112 GCA_016164225.1 Gammarus roeselii | reverse complement strand
GAAATGTTAGGTGCATCATGTCAGGGTTCTAGGTGCGAGTGCATGAGAGGAATGTGAGGTGCGTCATGTCAGGGTTCTTGGTGCGAGTGCATGGGAGAAATGTGAGGTGCGTCATGTCAGGGTTCTAGGTGCGAGTGCATGAGAGGAATGTGAGGTGCGTCATGTCAGGGTTCTTGGTGCGAGTGCATGAGAGAAATGTGAGGTGCGTCATGTCAGGGTTACAGGTGCGAGTGCATGAGAGAAATGTTAGGTGCATCATGTCAGGGTTCTAGGTGCGAGTGCATGAGAGGAATGTGAGGTGCATCATGTCAGGGTTACAGGTGCGAGTGCATGAGAGGAATGTGAGGTGCGTCATGTCAGGGTTCTTGGTGCGAGTGCATGAGAGAAATGTGAGGTGCGTCATGCCGTCGGTCACCCCCTCCTGGGGAATTCTACCTGGCGTTACAATCTGTGTATTAAAATAATCTAACAAAAGGTTCCTAAAAAGTCTGATATGAAGCGAATCATTTCAACCAGCAATGTTTTAGGTGTTGATTAATAATATGCGAACGAATTACGGCCAGATAGCTAACCAATTACTGATATGATTATTTTATGTCGGTTTTACATTTACTGTGCGCACGCGACGGGACGGTACCCAATATACAATAGCAAGGCCTCAATAATTTTACACACATGATAAAAGTCGCAGAATCGGTCGGAAATGAATTATCGGGGCTGGTAAAACAATGCCAGTAAGATCCTAAAACAGGGCCTGAACGCAGAAGAAACTGTTGTGTTGAATGATCAGGACCTGTTTGCACTGCTCAATAAGAAGAGATTCGGCAAGTACCCCACGTGTCCCCTTGTTGACTTCTCTTCTGATACAATTGAAATAGGAATTGTCTGCAGATACTTACCTGGATCCACCCCTCGCACATGGTGTTGGCCATGTAGTCGGTTTCGGTCAGGTTGCCGGTGGCTCCAGCATCCACTTTGATGATCTGTCATGGAAGGGCAGACCATTGTTAATGAAGTTCAAAAAAATTATTTTATATCTTCTCGAATTGTTGGGAGAGTTGTGTATTGTTTCAGAGAGTATAAATATCCCAAGAACACGATATTCTTACAGGAGATCTGAAAGCTTCTGTAGAGAGCCCAACGCTCGCCAATAGTTCTATTTATTTATGAAGGATTCAGTCATTCCAGAGAGGTAAGAGTCATTCATGAGAGGTATGAGCTATTAAATAGCTATTCAAGAGGGGTATGAACAATTCAAGAGAGGTATGAGCTATTCAAGAAAGTTATGAAGTATATTCTTTCGTACGCAAGTACTCCATGAATATTTTGGTCTCTTAATTCAGCCATTGTCTGTTCGAAACTGTCTTATTTAAACACTGAAAACAGCAATAACGGAAATGCAATGTTCTATTCTTTTCCCTTTAAAAGGTCCTCGCACAAGAAAACTGCAAGAAATAATTCGCGAAGCGCCCCTTAATCGAGCACAGATTGACAGGCAAAATTAGCCGGTCTATATCTGTGAGCCGTACGTTTCATTTGCTTTGAATATCAAAAAATAGATCGGAGAGAAGCATTTCTGGAAGAGCTATATATTTGTAATGTATTAGACCAGGGCTATCTTCAAAGTACCTTTTCATAAACAGGGTATGAAAAAATGAAAAGCTGAAAATAAATGGCAGCTAAATAGGGCTGTGCAAAATCCTTTCACGATCGGCTCAGATTTGTATTTCAACATCAGATGACTCAGATGAGGCGTTGGTAGGAATTGATTAGCACAAGGCAAGGATTATCGCAAGGCTGAGGTAATTGCCCAATTTTCGTAGAACTGGGATAATTTCACCGTATTTCCAAGTACGGCTGAAGTTGACGTACCATTTTAAAATAATGGTATGTTGGAAAGTTTTCTGATTGACTAAAAGGCATCCATTGTTATTTGCTTCATTCGTCAGTAACAATCGCGAGGTCACTTCAATCGCCCTACGATCTTAAGATCACCTCTGCCTCCCTGAAGTGAATCTTATTGATGCGAGGTTCATCAGAACACGAGCTGTGAAAAAGTCAACGTTTATTAATTGACTAATTTTTATTAACAATATTATCACTAGTTAAAATTTCAACGTCTGTAATATGAATTTGATAGGGACCCATTCTCTGTGACAATTGTGAGCGGCGAAGTAAGCGTCGATCGAGACTTTTATTTGCGGTATTTAAAATGCTAGAATTATGTTCCTGCTTGCAAACTTGTCCAGTTTAACTAAACCCTCGGAATAAAATACAACTAAGCCTTAGGGATAAAATACAACAAAGCCCTAGGGATAAAATACAACTAAACTTGAGAAAAATACAACTAAGCCCTAGGGACAAAATACAAATAAACCCTAAGGATAAGATACATTACCAACAGCTTCTATTAACTCTGACCAGCCCACCTGATGGCAGTTTGAATTTAGAACTTCTATTCCGAGCACGAAGGTCTTCCCGCGCGTTTGAGCGTTGGGCTTGAACACGACGCTGGTCATGGAGGACGGAAGCACATAGAATTTAACAGTCCCTAGACTGGTTATGCTATAAACGAAGAAAAAAGAGAAAAGGTGATGAGACATCAGAGTTACTAGTCACGAAGGTGAACGGAACAAAAACATGAAATGCAGCATGCGTGAACGGAAATTAATCATGATATGATTTACCCAGTAAGTCTTGGTTTGGCCTTGTGACAGCTTCTGAAATGATATTGAATGTCTCTTCCAACTCAAAAAATAAAATAATTGGAAATTGAGTATAAGTGGCTAGAGTATACCTTCCATTCTGTGATAGGCAAACGTTTATCACGAAATGAAAATATTTGAGTGATCAGATATGGAGTTGTTCGGCATTAGCCAGGAACAGATGCTGGTTAGTCAGTAAAATTGACATGCATAATTTGTATTTCGGTGCATTGGTAATGCTAGTTCCTATCTAAGATAGCGAGCAAATCCAAATGAGGTTTCCCAATAAACAATATGGAAAATAAGCAACGACAATTTGGTCTGTATTTGTAGTAACAAGTTTGGCGATGGACTTTCACTCAAAAAAAATAGCTATTCTTTGCAATGCCTACTTCCTCCTCGCATGCGAATGCGTTGGTTGAATGCACATTCATCGCCTCTGGAGCTCACAAAATGTGCATTGCGAACGTGTACATTGAAAGGCTGCATTAGCTAGGCATGATTCCGGAACAAAAAGGACATTCATGCAACTGGATTTGCCCTTTCACCTTCCTTGTCTGCATAGAAGTCGCTGCCCCTGAGCTTCTGGGCGCTGCAAGAGTTAAAGCCAAGATTGTAATTTATTTAGTACAATGTCAATTCAGAAGTTTTAGATATTGTTAAACATGATTATTCGTACTATTTATTGTTGATTAACTATTGTTCTATCCGAGTGCAGGTTCGTCGTCAGCAATAGGCCTATTTTACGACATTTCGATATTTTCGAAATTCGATAATCAATATTGGTTAGTTAATAATCATGCTGATTGTACCGTGCGCTGTATTCTTGATGAATCACATAACTCATTAGGCTCATTGTCTTTTTCGTAAATTCAATTTTATTTCGAAATGTTCAATACACACGTTCAATTATTTCAATACCGCTTTGTAAGCCGACAATACGTTGCCAAGTGTGCAATCGCCTTGAAACCACACTTCGTGAGCTTATCTTAATGAACACGCATTCTTATTTCCTATCAGCACTGCACATCAATGTGTCTAAGCGACGAGTTCACGAATGCCCACTCTGTGTCACATAAAAACACACATTTAATGTGCTATGATCTCAAATGCACACTTTCAAATGCTGAACGTCATACCGTCGTTCGATTTTATGTCGTCAGAGTAGTTTATGCATCGTGTTATGTACTACACTTCAATGCCGAATCCTGCAAAATGAAAGCGTGCGGCCGAGTACCAAGCCTCATTCTCATTTCGACTTATCCTCACCTCGATGTTACTCTGAAGACGCTGTTCAGGTAGATGATCTCGCCAGTAGTGGTCAAAATCGATGTAGCGGTTACTTTGATGTAGCGGGGTTCACTCTGAAACAACGCTCAAAAATATTAGAATGTTGCTAATTAGCTCTCAGAGAAGAATGTCACATCCTAATAATGGCGGCAACCTTCTGTAACCTGATTTGTGTCGATAATTACTAACAATTTTTCATAACTCACCAGTGGAGAATTTAAATTACTCGGTATATCTCAAATGATTTTATTTGTTAACAACTGTTTGTTGTTTCTATCTGATTAGTATATGATCACCATGATATATGCTCGTTTTCTGAGCATTTTTGTGTGGAATTTTAATCTGTATTTCAATCTTCCACAGTTGATTCTAATTTGAATGAGACAATCCCAAAATTAAAATTATTCTAGAATATTATCGAGGTGGAGGAAATACGAGACGTTTCCGAACGTATAATCCTCCTGGAATGATGTCGATAGTGAGGAAGGATGACACAGCCTAAAACCACTCATAATCCTCCTAGAAGGATATCGATGGTGAGGAAGAATGAGACAACCCAAAAGACGTGATGGCGCAGACTGAAGAAACATGGGTAAGGTATAAAACCATGCTAACAAACGTCAAAAGATCGCACTCGAACATCCATGTCACTGGCATCCTGCCCCATCCAAACCAGGGTGAATACAAATTGAGCAAGATGATATTTCTAAACAATCGCATAGCATCGTTTTGCAAAGCACAACTAATCTCATTCTCGGACCATTGGGAAACGATGATCAACCTCAAAAACTATGAATTCGATAGAATCACCAATAAGGCACGTATGAACACGTCTGGGCTTGATACCCTCGAAGCATCTTTCAGAATATCAGTGCTGGCCTTGTCAGCGAAATAAAATAAAAAAACTTTCTCGACGCCAAACACAAGACCCCGCCGTTACTGCCCAACGAAATTAGTCACCAGCCGCCGCCAGAGCAATTAGCAATCACGGACCCTGCAGTAATGATAGAGGAACAACCAACAGAAACAATTTCACTACTAACAAAAAAGTCCAACAAAGTAACACAGCAGCCCCCGACCGCAGCGACCGCAGCCGAAGACTTTCTGGCAGGATTTCGAGTAAAAATACTCTCAAATGTTACTATGTAAACGCTAGAAGTCTCCGAGACAAAATGGACGAATTGGGAATCCTCGCAATTAACGATGAGATCGACATTATAGCCATCACAGAATCATGGATGAAATCAAGTACCAGAAGTTATCTGAGCGAATTCACACTCCCGGGTTTTTCCCGATTTCATAAAGATAGACTAGGCCGTGCGGGTGGAAGAGTATTGTTTCTCGTGAAAAATACTCTACAAATAATAGAAGTCCCCATTCCAAGCAGCAGACACGACATAGTTTCAATTCAAGTAGTCGGTAAACATACAAAGTGTCAAATCACACCCGTTTATCGCCCTCCAAAGAGCAACATCGCAGAAGATATCGATCTTTACAGCACCCTCGTCGATGTGTTCAGAACACAAAACAGTATAGTACTTGGAGACTTCAACATTCCCGACATCGATTGGGAAACAGAAGAATGTACGGCCACTGGTCAACGCCTGATTGATTTTGCTGATGATAAGTTTATGACCCAAATGGTAAAGACAACTACAAGAGGTAGCAATATTCTTGATCTTATATTCAGTGCAAGCGACTCTCATGTCACGAACGTCGAAGTGGGCGAACCTCTCGGTAATAGCGACCACAACTGTATTCGTTTTATGATTGAGCTCAAGTTGATAACGTAAACTAACTGCAAAAAAGTCCCTGACTTCAGATTAGCAAACGTTGATAGCTTACGAGAGGCAATAGCTTCCGCAGATATAACCCTCGGGCAAGATGTCAATCAATCGCAATCAATCGCTAAACAATTTTTTGAGTGCACTTCAAAATATTGAAAATGACCATGTCCCTCGCAAAAACAGGCGAACAGCAGTCAATCAGCCCAAGTAATGGAAAGGAGAGTTGCAGCGTCTTCAATCGCAAAAGAAAGCAAAGCACTCGAATAAACAGAAACACCCACACAACGATGCTGCAAAAAATGAGTACAAAATCAGCAGACGGATTTTTAAGACGGTCCAAAAACGTAAGAAAAAAGATTACGAAAATGAAATTGCGACCAACGCCAAAACTAATCTGAAACAATTCTTCAGTTATATATCAAGCAAAAAAAAACTCAAGATCTGTAATTGGCCCTCTTGAAAACGATATCGGGGAGCTAGAAACTGCCGACACTAAAATGAGCGTCATTCTTAACCAATTTTTCTGTTCTGTATTTACGTTAGAGAATGCGGATATCCCTAACCCTGAGGAAATCATAGCGCAAAGACAAATCGAAGCCCTCAGCACAGTGAACTTTACCCCTGCCGAAGTTATTAAATATATAGAAAAATTGAAAGTTACCAAATCTCCCCGGTCCGGACCAAGTTCATGCCAGAATACTGAAAGAGACTAGGAACGACATTTCCGAACATCTAGCGAACATTTTCACATAGTCTCTCACAAATGGCACCTGCCCCTCTCAATGGAAAGAGGCCAACGTCACCCCAATTTTCAAAAAAGAGGACAAAAAGTGTCCCGAAAATTACCGTCCAATAAGTCTCACTTTAGTCAAAGGCAAATTGATGGAAAGTTTGATCACGGATAAAATTACAGAATTCTTAGAATTAAATCAGTTGATAGTTAACTTTCAGCATGGCTTCAGACGCAATCGTTCATGTCTTACTAACCTGCCTTTCAAGAACATAATTGAATTTCACGACGCGAAATCTCCGATCGACATCATTTACCTTGACTTTCAAAAGGCTTTCGACAAAGTTCCTCACAAACGCTTGGTTAGTAAATTGCACAGCATCGGCATTCGAGGTGAACTCAATAACTGGATAAAATGCTGGCTCACGGACAGACGGCAGCGAGTCGTACTTAATGGAGCTTCCTCCAATTGGGGTAAAGTTACAAGCAGCGTGCCCCAAGTACCTGTGTTAGGTCCAGTTCTCTTCATAATATTCATAAACGATCTCGACAGCAACATACTCTCAAACATCAGTAAGTTTACAGACGATACCAAGCTAGGAGGAAAAGTGCAAACCAAAATTTAGTGCGAGCAGATCCAATCAGATTTGAACTAAATTGTTGAATGGTCAGAAAAGTGGCAAATGAAATTCAATATCGACAAGTGTAAAGTTATGCACATTGGTCACCAAAACCCTAAACACGAATATTCAATGTCCGGAAACAAACTGATGCCCGTCACCGAAGAGAGAGATCTAGGTGTCATAATTAGTAACGATTTGAAAAGCAGCAAGCAATGTAACAATGCAGCCAAAAAAGGCAATAAAATGTTAAGCATGACATCCCGCACAATTTCGTACAAGAGCAGAAATAGTATTCTTAAGTTATACACTGCCTTTGTTAGACCGCACCTTGAGTATTCCGTCCAATTCTGGTCCCCATATCTCAGAAAACAAATTATTAAGTTAGAGAAGGTCCAACGTAGAGCTACTAAACTAATCCCTTCGTTGCGCAATAAATCGTACGAAGATAGACTGCGCGAACTCAACCTTTATTCGCTAGAGAAACGTAGAGTCAGAGGTGACATGATCGAAGTGTGGAAGATTATGAAGGGTAAGGAAAACGTCGAGCGAGCAAGCCTTTTCACTTTAGATGCAAACGGAGTGACCAGGAATAATGGATACTAAATTGTTGGCAAGCGTTTTACAATCGATATCACGCGTAATTTCTTCACGTATAGGGTTGTCGAAGATTGGAACAGACTTTCCGCGGAAGTTGTGAACAGCGATACAATCGAAACGTTTAAATCACGGCTCGATAAATTCTACCAAAATCGCCGCTAAATAGCTCCCATCTTCAGCCCTTTCACCAGTATATTTGTGAAAAATGGTGTTCGGCATTGACACCCATACGGTTAAATTAGTGCCAGGACCTGGCACTGGCACGGTAAATAAGGTGCCCGGCATTGGTACCTGCTCGTTGTAACTCGGTTTTCGAGGAATGAAACTGTACAATCTCAGATCAACACCGCGGGTGTTGATCTGGTCGGTGGCTTATCTTCAGGTGCTTGTTTGAGTTGTTTCGATAATCATTGTTAAATGTTATTTCCTTCAACAAACTTTCCCTTTCTCGATTTATTAAAACAGAAAATACACCAACAAAAGACGCTATCTTAGTCGTTCTACTTCAGAACTTGCCTCCTTCTATTAAAAGGTAACCCAGTTTGGGCCAAAAGGCCTGTTTTTGTCTTCATACACTTGTAAACATTTGTAAACCTCAAACCTCTTATAATCCTCCTAGAATGATATTGATAGTGATGAAGGATGAGACAAACCCAAACCCCTTATAATCCTCCTAGAATGATATCGATAGTGAGGAAGGATGAGACAACTTAAAACCCCATATAATCCTCCTAGAATGGTATCGATAGTGAGAAAGAACGAGACAACCCCAAACCATTTATAATCCTCCTAGAATGATATCGATAGTGAGGAAGAATGAGACAACCCCAAACCACTTATAATCCTCTTAGAATTATATCGATAAGACAACCCCAAGCCCCTTTTAATCTTCCTAGAAAGTCACTGTTCTTAATTGGAGGTTGCATGAATTTGTCGCCCGGTACGCCGAAGGATACCTAGGACTCGTCAACTTTTAGGACCCTGAAGTTGACGTGATGCTCAGGGTACAGAGACCGTTTGAAGTGGCGGATACGGTCAAGGGGATGACTCCACTGTTGATGATTGTCACCGCCGGAGTAGGTGATTCAGTAGCGGTACTGTTGCAGTTGTGATCCGAAACATGAATTGTATTAACTGTCAAAGTAAAATGAGGTAGCTAAAACATGCGCAACTAATTTTTTTGATTTCCTCCGTAAGCGTCCTGCTTTGCCACGAACACAACCATGTCAATACTCAGAGATCTCAAAAATATCGTTACCTTATTAATTTATCGTCATTTCGTTCGGTCTCTTATCCGACTATAAGGCTAACTCTCATCAAAAAATGTTACTTAATATTCCCAATAACGAAAGCAGCGGCAGTCAAGAGATACTGAGCTCTGGGTTTATTTTTGCTAGAATTGACCATTTTATTTTGGAAAACCCAGAATGATCAACATGGCAGTTTCAAGGACTCGATTGCCAGCGTCGAATAGCTCCTAAACTGAAGTCTCAACAGACCGCTCTCTAACTCATATTAAGATGTGTAGATCTATTGTTAGATAAATAAAATTACCTGAGACATTTAAAATGGTGTCCAGTTGTACTCTGTGATGTGAGAAATGCATCAACTTTCCGTTTAGATTATAAATTTCTCACGTCTTTTTGGAAAGGCCTATCATGTTTTAGTACTTTCTATATGATTCAATTCCTTCGACTGGTAAATGGGGCTTTAAATTTTCAATAGAACGCACTAATTTAGGTTAGGAAATGTGCTATTTGAATTAGAGAATGCAACGATCAAGTTGAATTCATCACGGCTCATTTATGTTACCTCGAGTGAAATATTATTTGGAATATTTACGTTCGATCCACATAAGCTGTCATTATTTAAAGTAACATATTGAGAAAAAATGATTAGATGGAATATGCTAATGAGGTCAACAATTTGATGATTCAAATTTGCGGAGACGACAATGTATCTACGATTCGAAGACGATGCATCTGTGAAGAAGTGCTGACCTATGAAACTGCTGAGCAAAGATGTAACGTGAAATTATTTAATTTTTTTTTCGAGTATGGGTTTCGTATTGAAAATTGCAAGGGTTTAGTAAAGTGTAGAAAAAGATAAAGTTTCAAAGAAGCAGTTTGAAAATCCTTCACAATTGTTTCTAATTTGAGTTTCAACCGTCCCCAATAGTTTGGCTCGTCGTGTGTGATCCCTCTTTGTCACACAAACCAATGGGCTTGTGTGCCGCAAAGTTACCCAGGTCTCTCTCAACCCCATGTACGGGCAGTGAGAAAGGGGTTTATAACGGTGAGAAGCCCTTGACCGCTGTTTTCTCCACTCTCGCACGCCATAGACGGAGTGAGAGGGTGGAGAAAACCCTCGTAAAAAGATGCACGAAACCTAGCTGATAAAGATTGGTTCATTCATCCCCTGGGTGTTTTGATTATTCCGGCTGATTGGGTTTAGTTCATTTACTTTGGTGCGATGACGTGTCGGGAGGTCAGATTGCTCAGGCTCTAGAGTGCACATCGCACTCGGAACAAAGCTTCTGAACCAGGACATTACTTCATTATACTTTTCTCACCCATGTCCAGGGAGTGGCTTGGTTCACCATTTTTAAAGTATTAGTTCGTGATCAATGTGTGGGCAGCCCTGTTAGACCGTCGTTGTCCAGTAAGTAAGTACCCAACTCTGACTTATCATATTGAAGCGATTCTAATTGTCTTATTGCCCCGTCGAGCCAGATGAGGCTAACGAGGACTGACAGACTAGTAATCGAGGTCAGGGAGGATCCTGTCAAGTCTACACTTGAAGGTGTCGACCGATCAGCTACCGATTATCCTTCTGGTGAGTCTGTTACTGACGTTACAAAGCTTGTAGGTCATGAAGTTTAAACCTGCCCGTGTGTTGAACCTACACGAGGGAAGTTCTGAACCGTTAATTCTGGTATTGTTCTAGTCTACTGTGGTTGAAAACGACTAGAAGATGTGAGGCAATTTAATCCAAGACGTTTTTGATTACCTTTGGAAAGAAACCGTCGTAGCCTACGAATATACAAGCCTTTAGAGTTGGGATTTTGGCTGCCATTTCGGCGGTTGTTCACACTACGTCTTCCAGTTAATTATCCTGCGATACCAGATGGGAGGCTCTGGGATTAAGTCTTTACTCTCTTTGGTGAACTCATTGTGGAGTAGCTGTTTAGTATTTCCACGATTTCTACTTTTCAGGTGAGTGGTCCAACATAGGCTATAACAAGTTTGAAACGGTTCCTAAAGAACTCTATTGAGTTGCGCTCTCAAGCAGCAGCAACATGGCGTTATTCGATGTACTGTGCTCTCTTGACCAACATGTAAAATTGTGTGCCGAACACAAAATCGCGGTTCTCCAGCAGTTGTGATCTTGCATCTAGCGGCAGCTTTGATTCTCACGTGTCAACACATCAGTGGTAGATTTTGGTTAGCCTTCACCACATAGTTGGGATGCATATTTGCTTGGATAACCAGAAATCCGGGTTTGAAGTTAGCTCAAGAAGCCTTGACTGTTTCCAATCTGGACGACTGGGTGGTGTCTAGTGTTTTCTCAAAAGTCGAGTTAGCCAGTCGCGAGTTTAGTCTCCGTCAAGCGTTTAGGAATATCTGACGTGCTTGTTTTTGAATGAATCACCTGACTATGTTGCGGTTACTGGTGCCCGGAGGTTTCTCTACCTTGGTTACCAGATTTTTCTGTAGAGAATATCAATTCCAGGAAATGGTTAACCCAAAGGGTTCTTCTAACAGCGGCTCTAGGATATTAGAGTTTGCAAAATCTTTCAGCCTGACAACGTTGCAGTTGGAGTCTCCTGCAATCACGGCGCTCTTTATATAGATAAGCTGTGAGAAGATCTCGTACAGTGATAGATCGGTTTGTTTGGTTTGATGGTGTAGTCGATGTACGGGAAGTATGTGTACCATTTTGGTGCTACCAATCATACCTACCCCTGTGTCATCATGCTGGGTGTCGCTGGTGCGACGAAACGACCATCGTTGGTTATGAACCTAGATTGCCCCGCCACTACCCTGTCTAATGACGCGTTTGTTTTTCCAGTAGTTCTCATTTATCTTATAAGTTGCTTTCATTTGTCTGGATCCGTTTTCTTCGTGATGTTTATTTTGTCATTTACATCGGTAACTACTTGACAGCAGAAATCCGTCTGTTTGGTTTCTGAATAGCATCCTAAGTCCATCAACGTTGTTATTTGCTCGAAATATGCATTTTCGTTCGCCTGATGAGGCTCTGTCGTCTTCCTTATTTGCACTCATGTTGTCCAAATCAGTTTTCATTGCAGCTGCCAGAGTCAGATTCGCTGGCGCCGTCGCTAACTGTGTCAACGTTCTACGCGCTGGTCTTTGCGTCGTCCCAACTGCTGTTTGCATCCTCGTCCACGCTGCCGTTTTTGAATTGCCTATGACTTAGTTTTCTGTACCTACTCCTCCTTTTACCAGGGCTTTCACGGACACGACATATATTATTTTGTAAAAGTTTTGCCGTATTGTGCTGTGATAGGTCATAACTAGCACTATAAACTATGAAAAAAACCTTCAAACATTAAATTAAGATGGTGGACAACTCACCAATGAAGTTGCTCTTTACACATGTATGACCATAATCATATAGGAAAACACGTCAGCAATAAATCGGCCATGATGTATTTTATTTGATCACAACTGGACAAGTACCTTGTAGGAATGAAATCATGGCAAACGAACTTGGATGAATGACTTTAACATTCACTTTACTGGCATCGGAGTGTACAGATATTTCTCTCCACCTTGAGTAGCTAATGGCTTCATTAATCGTTCATGAACAACAATGCCGTGTATTTTAATGTATACGTACCCAGATGATGGTAACACAATTTGAAACGAAAAAAGACACAAATCTGAGTGAATGCAATTCGGATTAAAAATTCTCACACACTTTTGTGCACGTGTTCTACTTACCCATTTTCACTGTGTAGCAAGAACATCTCCATCTTTACTCACCAGCCGGCTACGGGTATGTGTTCAACGGTAGCGTCGAAGCCACGATAAGGGCTGTCCCAGGTGAGGGTGGTGTAGTCGTAGTTGTAGTAGTCCAGGACGATGGTGTTTTTTTCGCTGATGAACAAGGTCATAGGAACAATCTCTTTATCACAGTACCTGAAGCACGAAGTAAACTCAACTTCATGGCTATTCGTTGAAGTGGAACACGAATGTCTCATTTTTCCTTTCATATCAATACAAACTTATAAGTGATTTTTAATGCGACGGGTGATTACAATGATAAATAACCAATATATATGGGAGTACTGATCTAAAGAAGCATGGAAAATATTGTTGCGAAGTGAAGATAACGATTTATTTGATTCACTTCACTTTGACAGGTATTTAGCAGTATCTTTACGCCGAACTAGGTGCATCAGAATGTGATTTGTATTTCAAGGGCAATCACAAAATTAAATCAGCGTAATGCACCCAATGCCTTTTTACGCTGTGATCGGTTGTTCCCGCCCAGATCAATAACTGAACCTATTGCAAAGAGCGTAGAATCAAGCTAGAAATATTATTAGGTTGCAATATAGGTCGGGATGTTTTGTGATTAATCCGCAACGAATAAACAAACCAGACCTTGCTACTATTACTTCAATATATATTTTTTATTACAATATTTATCTCTCGACATTACGGCATTTGGTTGTCAACAAAGCTTCTGAACTAGTTTAACATATTCAATTTTTATTTTATGCGCTGTGTTGGGGAAGATGATCACTTATCTTTCCTATATAACAAGAAGTTCGTCAATGCAGTCTCATTAAATAACAGTTCAAATACAAGGGCGGGGCCCTTACTTTTGCAAGAGGCTTTCAAGTTGGTTTTATTGTGTAGTAAATTAGTTACAGTATGCATTGTATAACAAAGTAGAGGGACCACTTACAGGACTCCCGCACCCTAGGGCGTCCTGCCCAGCATCCGTTCTTCCGCATCGTTTTGGAGGACCACTTATGGGTACACCTGTGCCAGTGCGTCCGGCGCATTACCCGCCCACCTTCTCCGTTTTGAGGGACCACTGCCCGTATTTCTGTGATTAGGGCGTACTTCACAAATTTACCACCTGTTTTGTTCTCAGTGACCACTCACGGTATTCCTCTGGCCAGCAGGTCCTTCACATCACCTGCTGTCCTCTGTTTTAAGGACCACCACCTGTAATCTGTGCCCAGCGCGTCCTGCAAAATACCGGACCTCTTGTTTTGTTCAAAGGGATGACTCATAGTACTGCATGGCCATGGTTATCCTGCACAACACCCACCCTCGTACGGAGTTCTAAAAAAACACTCACTGTACTCCTGGGCCCAGGACATCCTGCACTGTGTCCTAGGCGTCCTGTAACTACCCGCCTTCCAGCTCAGTTCTCTTAGACAACTCCCATTTCTCCTGTATCCAGGGCCTCCTTCACAACACTCTCCTTCCGGCTCTGCTCTGTGAGACCGCTCACGTTACTCCTGTACCCAGGGTGCTCCTCACAGCACCCGCCTTCCATTTCTGTTCTATGGGACCACTCACGTTACTCCTGTGCCCAGGGCTTCCTGAGTTCGAACATTTAAAGCGTCAATGGCGCAAGTGCGTCCGTGTATCGGCGGTACATCTCGAAGTCGTTGAAGGTAAGCTTCACTTTGAAGCAGTTTGGCGCTACCAGCACCTTCACAAACTGCGTTCCTGAGTGGGAAAAACAATATATGTTCGGTCACTGATGGCTCTGATCCTCTTTCTAATGGTACACTTATGTGCATGCAGTTTAACTCTGTAGCAGTCGGGAGTACCAGACCCTTGACAACTACGTCTATAAGTTGGGTGAACAACGAATTCGGCTATCCTTGAACGACTAACATTGACAGAAGATTGGTGGAACATAGATATGGATTGGCCAGCTTTCCTATCGTGTTATGGGACGGGGTAATGCACGCAATCCGGAAAACATCTACTCTGTGGAGGTACCTCTGAACTAGGTTCAACGATTTGCAAGAATGCAGGATTGAACGCATAACTAATTGATACGGAGACTAACACTTTCCATCTGGGCATCGATGAATTTCCTGCCAAATAATTGTCAGTTCGTACAGGGAAGGTCAGTGGCTGTTGTGATGATGTAGAAAGAGTATTTGTATTGACAATTTTTTTAGTTTAAACGAAAGTTAGCGCAATGACTATTTTCACTACGGCAGGTATCTCTACCTATATCATTATTTCATCAATGTTAGAAGCACGTGGCATCGTCTTGAGGATTCCCAGCATTCTAGTCAATCTCCTAGTACAACTTCGGAATATGTCTGACAATCAACAGTCACCATCGGATGGTGTTACAAAAAAAGCACTGGCACCTAGTGAGAAATCTTGGTTTTGGTAACTATATTTTCTGCCACATACACGGTCTCTGTATAGGGGCATGGTCAGACACAATTTGAATAATTAAGTGAAAAGTGTTAGGAGCAGTTTCTAACTTTCCAACATTAGAGTGTTTACCGCCTTTCCGTTTCAAACTTCATGAAGTAACGGATGTCTGTTAGTCATTGGAATCAATTAACAGCAATTTGGCTCAGGTGCACAGATATTGCTTTCTACCAAGCGGTGTAGGCAAACAACCTCATCCATAATGAATCAGTAAAACCACAGATTCCTGACACGAACGCGTCGCACCGGTGTGTTCGCCGGTGAGACGTCAGTGTTTCCAGTGATCAAAAGTGAACTGCCTAAATGTTGTTGGATGTTTCATCTTTTCGAGGCATGTTGACTATTCAATATTGGTTCAAATGAACAGGAATAGGTCCTAATTACAATTTTTGTTTTATAACAATGTCCTATATAATATGACGGACAAATCCTAACCTAATGATCAGTTTATAACGATATTATTTGTATATGTGTTACTTTTGAATTGATGAAATTCTATACCAATATACATAATATGCACAACCCCTCAGTCATTAACATACGCTGTTAAACAAAATAAATATGTCGAGTTTGACCCACCTCGTAAATCATTTACTATCGTAATCACATTTAACTCGTAATTAACACTTATCAGTCTACTATAAGCAAGGTCATTCGAGAAATCCGCTGCCAGAAAAAAAAAATCTCTTTCGCGGCAAGGGTTTGAGGCTGGCCATACATGAACGTGTCTGTGTCATATACTCACGGGTTTGAATAGGAGTTGGGTACCCAGGCGTGGATACCTTCCCTGGTGTGGTGATGGTTTCGGTGTAGGGAGTCTTCAGTTTGATGAGGGCGTCTGGACACGAAAGTTGAGAAGATGCTATATCATAGTTTGTGTCAACGTTTGCTGGAGAGGTGGAATCGCGTGGGGCGCAGTCGCGAAGATGAGACACGGAAACAGGAAAACGTTTTGTGTTCTTAACTGCCACAGAACGGCCACTGAATGATTGCCGTATGATAAATGTTATTTTACATAGATAATTAACAATTGTAATCAACGAAGTCCCCTATCATCCTATTGAACAGGGTTTTTATACCATGTGTAACATGCTCTGATGAGCGAAATGTGCTTGTGTGTTTTTCATACTACTGTAAAATGTATGATCTGTTGAATGATTGACTAGTTGTTATACCGTACCGTTGTAGGGGCTTAGCAACACTTCACATAGGGAGCCTGAGGTACCATCAGGACACACGCAGCTGCAGGCAGGCCCAGTGTAGCCCATGTTCAGGCAGGGGTCGCTGGACAGGGAGCAATTAGTGAGCCACTTGCCTGGAAGAAAGACGGTCGGGTTAGCAGAAACAGACCCGGGCTGATGGTTGCGTCGAGCAATCTTATACGAATTCACTTCCAGAAGAATCAGTAAGCTTTAACCGGTAGGAATACACCTTTTAATCTGTTATAATCTAATCCATGTTATAGAGAAAATCTGTATATTCTAGTCCAGCAGCTCGTCTATGAATTTCCCATAAATATTTTTCATAAATCTGTGGGTGAATTGTGAATCGATTTTTGTCAATCCATCCGGTATCCCAAAATGTGGTAGAAAAAGTCGCAACAAGTGAATTTTGAATCCATGTTACTTCACATAATTAATTAATTTGGAAATCGGAATTTAGTAGGTTCGAGGATACTTGATCCGAAGGGAGACATTATGATCGGTCATAAAAACCGTGTAACAAAAATATTACTGCTGATTGGCTGGGTTGGGAGGGCTGCTATCGTTTGCATGGCTACGAAAAGTGCTTTGCCAAATCCTAGAGGCATCCAGCACCCACGCTGCTAGGCCACGAGGGTAGCAGAAGTAACAATGTATCGAGTTAATGAGTTTCATCCTTCAACGAATTCGTTGGGAAAAAATGGTATAATTATTCATTACAGATTTCTTTGATACTCGGTAGAAGGGGAAGTAAAGTGAAATTTGTCATTCCTTATTTAGATTGTTAATTCATTCAAAAATTATTCGCAAAAAGAGATCGTGTCCTTCATATTTTCCTGCGATTTTGTTAACTGGAAAGATAAGAACTCAATGTCCGCAGAGAGAGGGGTCTTTCGACGTAAATTTTACTAAAACATTCAAAACAAATTCGATAAGTTTTACCATTGGCCATATGTTACAATGTACTATAGACATTTATTTTCAGAATAGTATGCCGAGTGTTACGAAACATATTTAACATTTACATTTATGCTCTGAATTTTTTAACAAAAAACTTCCGATCAAGTATGCGTGAAATTTTTTTTTTGACACTATAAAAACACCTTCATTTATCTTTTTATATCCTCTTTGGTTTTGAATGCGGCCAGTTAAATTCTAATTTTCTCGATTTTTCGGCAATCGTTACATGACAAAACAAGCAAATATTTAGTCAACCATACCTAAATTTACGTTTAAGTTTATAACCCGCGCAGACTGTGATTTCCCTGCCATGCTCCCAAGTACACCAGAGTGAAACCACAGGACGGGACTTCAAATGGATCATAATATTGATCGCACAAAATGTTCTTTCAGTATGGAAAATTTGGTCGGTGATATTGGTGAAACTCTAGAAGACGAACTTCTATGTACTTCCAACGTTCTCTTGTTTTTGTGTTTTCATTATAACTGAAAGTTTCCACATCTGCCATCACTTTCTATTACACTTTTTTCAAATAACACTTATGAAGCAGGTAAACTCAAGATAGGGATTTAGCCATGCGATTGCAAGATTGCATGGATCTCTCTAAATGGCGATTGCAGAAAATTTTGTTCTAACCCGTCTCAGACCCAATTCGTGGTTTCACGTACTATTGAAAACTGTTCTGCTACAAAATTGTTACATCTGGAAAGTAGCAACTGACTCATCGATAATCAATATATTTGTATAATAAGCCAACGCTTCGAGAACTTCGTCACATGATAAGTTCTCCGTTACTTTTTAACTGCTCTGTCTAGGCTGATAGAACGCTGGGCGTTTGGTAGATGAAATTGGGACCCGAAGGCCCTGGGAAGATGCCTCCACCACTTATTTCCTAATGGTAGATTGGCTACAAGTCGACGGAGGAAGTTCGCATCCACCGATGGTAGATACCACCACAACCTTAACCAGACGACATTTTCAGATAATTGACAGTAGCTTATATCTCACCGAAACGTGCCCAGAGCGATTCAGACAATGTTATAGTTAAATGTATCTAATATCTTTGGGTGTCCGATTTATTCCTTCCGAAACTCGGACATTGTAATTATTAATCACTTTTGGAGCCAAGTAAATTACTTTTGGGTCAAATTAATAATTTTGGGGGACCTGAGTCAGATAATAGGCCGAAGAGACTTACGGCTGGCTTACGACTGGCTTACAGCTGGCTTACGGCTGGCTTACGGCTGGCTTACGGTTGGCATACTGGCGGCGCAAACAGACGTGCCTAGATTGGCAAGTTGTTATGTTCTGAACATTTTAGTTTATATCAATTATTACTGTTCAAGGTATGTATATACGTTTTTTCTTCTTTAGATGGCTGCATAGCGTGTGCTCTGTCACTATCTGTTGCTCGTTATATATATTTATTCGTTGCTGATAGGAATATTATTATAACATATTTCTGGAGGGGTGGGGTGCAGGGATCCCCTAGATAAAAAAAATTGGATGCGATGCTGGAATGTTCAGTCATGAATTTTGTTGAACACTGTTTTATTGTCTTATCAGTTATTTCCACGGTTGATTTGCCATCATTTCTATGTTCTGAGTGTGTATCATTATATATTTATGTCTGGTTCAATAATTCTATATATTTTTCT
The DNA here is from genome assembly GCA_016164225.1 of Gammarus roeselii. Taxonomy (NCBI): domain Eukaryota; kingdom Metazoa; phylum Arthropoda; class Malacostraca; order Amphipoda; family Gammaridae; genus Gammarus; species Gammarus roeselii. Next base: position 108 of record SDVV010005565.1, on the reverse strand, counting down.
GTACATATATGTTTGGGTTCTTATCTAGATGAGGTATAATTAACTCATTTGGAGGCTGGTTGGTTTGTTCTTAGCGTTTGGATTGGGGGATTTTTGTATGTTTCGTTC
>SDVV010005564.1:0-19112 GCA_016164225.1 Gammarus roeselii | reverse complement strand
TGTGTTCACATATGAATGTGTATTATACTTTTCATCATCTATATATGTAAGTAGTCGTGTGCACATTTGAATGTGTATTTCAATGTGTACATGTATGAGGGTATATTGTGAATTCCATTCAGTTCGATGATGGCGTTCCAGCAGCTCTCTAGAGATGAGTTGCGATATATTCTTTTTCGATTTATCAAACTCATGCACTTTTTTTTTTTTTTTTTTCAAGATTTCCAATAACATATATTGTGAATCATGTTATGAAACATGATGTAGCTACAAACCGGCCGCCGACAGATGCGCTGTCACGAATTCACTTTATCTCTCGTTTCGCTAATTCAAATAGTGCATATAAAAACTAAGTTTGATGTATTATACCTAAGTATTGAAAACCCATTGCTAGACGATGGAATTTAATGATTTAATAATAATAATAATAATAATAAAGAAATTGAGAACTAAAAAGGATAATCTAATGATGGTCCACGAAAGAATTGGAAGCCACAGAACACAAAAAACTGCCCGACTTCAAAATAAAGTCACTTAGAAACGGAACATCATCTCGAGAGCAGTTTTCAGATACGCATCTCGTCTCAGACCCCTCTAGGACGTAAGATCGAATGCTGTGCTGATAAGCGATCGTCTCAGACCCCTCTAGGACGTAAGATCGAATGCTGTGCTGATAAGCGATCGTCTCAGACCCCTCTAGGACGTAAGATCGAATGCTGTGCTGATAAGCGATCGTCTCAGACCCTCTCGGACGTCAGATTGAATGCTGTGCTGATAAGCGATCGTCTCAGACCCCTCTAGGACGTAAGATCGAATGCTGTGCTGATAAGCGATCGTCTCAGCTGTGCTGATAAGAGATCGTCTCAGACCCCTCTAGGACGTAAGATCGAATGCTGTGCTGATAAGCGATCGTCTCAGACCCTCTCGGACGTCAGATCGAATGATGTGCTGATAAGCGATCGTCTCAGACCACTCTCGGACGTCAGATCGAATGCTGTGCCGATAAACAAGTACATCAGAAACAGGAGAAACATCGATGAAATCATTTCTTTGATAAGTGGGAGCCGAATTGGACACTCTGGAAATGCAGAGTTAGGGTTTCTTTGATTGTGAGCGGCAAGTAGTTGTTAAGTGCATACCTTTGAACAGAACAGGCGACAAATATCTTGGTATGTGGATCCATTCGGCTACATAGCAAATCATTTTGTCTCAGCTGTTCTATATGGGTAATCAGTTTGATATGTTTGATGCTGCTACAAGTGCTCGTGATATTTGAATGATGATCAGTGATAACCCTAGAATTGCGTCCTTGACCTTACTCGCTCTGACGTCACTCACTTCTTTGACCCAACACCCGAGATATTAAACAACCGGTTACCAGTGATCCGGATTAAATAGGCTTTTACTACCAGTTCCGCTCGTTATGTTTGCAAACTTCGAGACGGACTTATTTTGGTGTATTCACCGCGTGCATGTTGTATAACTTATATCAGCCTTCTCCTCAGTAGCGAGGGGGTAATTGTTTCAACACGAGGCATCTAGCTATAAGAGAATCACAAAACGACGGCGTGCAAGTAACAAACAAAACTCAGGGTACTGGTCACGGCTGTACCCAGAAACAATAGGAGCCTCAGACCCGAAAAAGTATGATGTGGAGCCGGGAAGCATAAGTGCACAAGAAAAAAGGCAGATCCCCAGGCTTGAGATACGACGGTTCACAGATACAAACAGGAATACATAGCAGAGAACCAACACGAAAGTCAGATCGAGGATATAAGGCGGCCATATAACAGTACAACACTCCCACGTCAGCATATCGTCCTGGAGCCAGTCAACTCAACCGCGGTGAAAAGTGCTCGATAGTACACACAATAGCCAGAATAAATAACAAAAGGAGAATCAAAGTGCAAGAAAGAAAGCGTAAAGTCGATGATGTTCAAGATGGATCTTCTTCAAGCTATTTGGAAACAAAGGAATGTGAAATCGCTGGAGTCGAAGAGTTTTGGCTGGACGTGAATGACTGGTACTGCCTTGCGTAAATAAAACTTCCAGATTTGAGAACGTTCAAGCAATAGGGAAGAGGGACCAGTGTTGTTCATCACAGGAAGCCTCCGTCCAATACTCTGCGGACTACAGAAACAACGTATGGAAAAATAACGCTGAAAATTGTACTAGGGTACCGAAACCTAGGAATAGCAGTAGAGGATGAAATTCTATACAAAGAATTAGACAACCTAATCTCATCCTCTCATGGAACAATATTAATGGGGTGTCTGTAACCTACCCGACATCAAATGGGCCACCAGGAAAACCAAGACGTAATGGCAGGATGATGAGACTCGTCAATGACAACAACCTAAGACAATACGTGAGAGAACCAAAGGGCCTGACACATCTGATCTTGAATTATAAATAGAGTATGAATTTATAGATCAGGATACAATTAAATAATACTACAAGTAATCACGATACTAAATAATCTCAAATCAGTCCATATCGAACAGTATGGGAGCCAGTCTGACATAACTACAATAACTATATGATACAAATGATATCCCATAAGTAAATTTGCATGAAGAGCTGCAACCGTTCGAAAATAATAATCTTAGTGTTAACGAAATACGAGAACAACTACACAAAGTAAATATCTACGAATCTACAGGACCAGACGATCTGCACTCCAGAGTAGTGAAGATTCTCTTCGAAATTACTAGCATTTTAACGACAGAGTTTTTTGACAAATCTATGGAAACTGGGAGCATTTTAGTTGATTAGAAGAGAGAAAACACAGTCCTTTTTATGAAACGAAGCTATCAAGAGCCAGGAAATTGCAGATCATATGGTCAAACTTCTATGGTCAGTAAGGTCTTGGAAAGACTGATTAAAGCAAGAATAACACGCCACCTAGATTGAAATAGTCTAATCAGGGATAAGCTGTTTTGCCAATCTCTTTGATCGTTTTTTCTAAACAAAGTCACCGAAACATACAACAAAAACAGATTGGTCAATCTTATTTCTCACGACTTCCAAAAAGTTTTGTGAAGATGCCCCATGAACGCTTGAGGAAAAAAGGGGGTTACAGTTACATCGAGAGTACCACATGGAGGTGTTCTTGTAGCCCCTCCTCTTCATAACCTACATAAATGACCTCGACACCGGCATCATCATGATATGAAACGTGACCGACCACACCAAACTCTCCTCCAAAGCAATGAGCGAGCAGGGCCGCATATCTATCCGAAAAGAAAACAGAGTCGCATATCTATTCGAAGAGTAAGCAGGGACGCATATCTATCCAAAGAGCGAGCAGGGTAGCATGTCAATTCAAAGAGCGAGCAGGGTCGCATATTTATTCAAAGAGTGAGCAGGGTCGCATATCTATTCACAGAGCGAGAAGAGTCGCATGCCTATCCCGAGAGCAAGCAGGGTCGAATTCTATTCAAAGAGCGAGAAGGTTTCAAAGAGTGAGCAGGGTCACATATCTCTTCGAATAGCGAGCAGGGTCGCATATCTAGTCGAAGAGAAAGCAGGGACGCATATCTATTCAAAGAGCGAAAAAGGTCGCATGTCTATTCAAAGAGCGAACAAGGTCGCATGTCTATTCAAAGAGCAAACAAGGTCGCATGTCTATTCAAAGAGCGAACAAGGTCGCATGTCTGTTCGAAGTGCCCTATATAAACTAGTAGACTGAGCGGGCAAGTGGCAGATGAACTCCACTGTAGAGAAATGCACAGTTATGCGCTTTGGAACCCCTAATACCAACTCCAACTATTTGGTGGCAGGACATCAATTGACTGAATTGGCCCAACAAAGAGATCATAAAATACTAATACCCAATGATCTCAAATAGAGGAACCAAATGGACGCTAGCTACAAGAAGTCTAAGAACGTTTCTGACATAATATCATATATCAATAACTAAAAACAAAAGGACACAACGCTTCAGATGTAAACTTCACTTGTATGACCCCCAGAATAAATGTGGCAATCCAATTCTAGTCGCCTCCCCTAAAGAGGGGATATCAACATGATAGAACAGATTCAACAACGTGGTCAGGTCTAAGCAAACCTTCAAATATCAAAATGGGTTTACCAAAGCCAGCCCCAAAGGGCTCTTTTGTAGAGATTATAATAAAATAAATTGAACCTTCAGTTGAAATTCTAGGTTCAGAATATCAGTTGCTGAAAAAGTCTTTCCAATCACGAAAAGAACAACCTGTAACCGTTTACCACATGATGTGGTAAATAGTATCAACATCAACACCTCCAACAACCGGCTTGACGAGTACAAGGTCACCAATCCACCACCCAACTGAGTTGAAACGGTGGAAACAGAGACCGCAGAAGGCGGCAACTTCTGTTGAAGCCTTGCAGCGGCCCACGTCCCTGAAACGTAGTAGCACATCTAGGCTGGGCTAATGGTTCCGCAAACTTGAAGTATTGCTTGAATCGCCTCCTCAGCCCGTCCCAGGCCTTCTTACTATACTGTAGTACCAAGTCAACTATAAATATAAACACTTTGATTCAATTTCGAGAAAGCAAATTGGTAAAATCACATAAAGTTTATTAACGTCCTTAAACTGCAGAAATGTAAGTTCAATAAATAATATTATCAAGGTGAGATATATTATATTATTACCAATAACTTTATTGTGTTAAATTGTAAATAACTATTCCGCGATAATGTTTTGACGTCAATGCGAACATTGAAAAATAGTTCAGCAGCCCACCGTAGATAGAAATATCTTTTGTAACATTGGTTGGTATATATCACACCTCCAGAAAAAAACACGTGCGCTCAAAGCTGGTAATTAGCACAACTCTGAATGCATTCACAACCTCTCCACTGAATGTAAAATTCTACATCCACGTTGTGGTATTTTCAATCACATCGAGCACTAAATCACACATCCGCCCCTTCGTAGAGATGGCGGTGCACTGACGTCCACACCAGCGAACAGCCCTGAACAGAAGTGTGATAACAAGTGTTCACGCTGCAGGTCGCGCGATGATGAGTCACCAAATTCAGGTAGAAACACCACTGTTGATTATTTGTATTTTGAACATCTACGTGTCTCTCCTCAGTATAGTTATTGAGATATAGTGCAATAGGAGGAGGCTTGTTGAAAGGGTTAGGAATTTTCCTACTTATTGAAGATGAAGAACGGAGTGTCTCAATACGGAGATAGAATGAGGTCGCAAGTGTGATATGTACATCTGTCATATCACATACGTTTAGTGAGGTCTTCACTTCTCATTTGCTTGATCAGTCGAACGTGATTTACTATAACGTAACAGAATATGAATAGTAATTCTGCAGTGCTAAACGATTGGTTCCGCACTGTACGTATACTTTGAATATCAACTCCCTAAACCGGATTTAGAGAAATATCAAGGAATTGAAGTTCTATCACACGATTAAGATACCTGGTCAACTGGCAGAGTGCCACTTTTGAGAGGTTTTGCGTAGAACGGAACACATCCATAGAGGGATCTACTGAGAAGAGACGAGTGAGGTCAAGCCCAGTCATCCCTACACTCTGAGGCCGGAAACTAGAACGAAACTCATCCATAGAGGAAGCTACTGAGAAGAGACGAGTGAGGTCAAGCCCAGTCCCCCCTACACTTTGAGGCGGGAAACTAGAACGAAACTCATCCATAGAGAGGTCTACTGAGAAGAGACGAGTGAGGTCAAGCCCAGTCCCCCCTACACTCTGAGGCGGAAACTAGAACGGAACACATCCATAGAGAGGTCTACTGAGAAGAGACGAGTGAGGTCAAGCCCAGTCCCCCCTACACTCTGAGGCCGGAAACTAGAACGTAACACATCCATAGAGGTATCTACTGAGAAGAGACGAGTGAGGTCAAGCCCAGTCCCCCTACACTCTGAGGGGGGAAACTAGAACGGAACACATCCATAGAGGGATCTACTGAGAAGAGACGAGTGAGGTCAAGCCCAGTCCCCCTACACTTTGAGGCGGGAAACTAGAACGAAACTCATCCATAGAGGGATCTACTGAGAAGAGACGAGTGAGGTCAAGCCCAGTCCCCCCTACACTCTGAGGGCGGAAACTAGAACGGAACACATCCATAGAGAGGTCTACTGAGAAGAGACGAGTGAGGTCAAGCCCAGTCCCCCCTACTCTCTGAGGCGGGAAACTAGAACGAAACTCATCCATAGAGGGATCTACTGAGAAGAGACGAGTGAGGTCAAGCCCAGTCCCCACTACACTCTGAGGGGGGAAACTAGAACGTAACACATCCATAGAGGGATCTACTGAGAAGAGACGAGTGAGGTCAAGCCCAGTCCTCCCTACACTCTGAGGCGGGAAACTAGAACGGAACACATCCATAGAGGGATCTACTGAGAAGAGACGAGTGAGGTCAAGCCCAGTCCCCCCTACACTCTGAGGCGGGAAACAAAAACGTAATACATCCATGGAGGGATCTACTGAGAAGAGACGAGTGAGGTCAAGCCCAGTCCCCCCTACGCTCTGAGGCTGGAAACTAGAACAAAACTCATCCATAAAGGGATCCACTGAGAAGAGACGAGTGCGGCCAAGCCCAGTCCCCCCTACACTCTGAGGCGGGAAACTAGAACGTGATACATCCATAGAGGGATCTACTGAGAAGAGACGAGTGCGGTCAAGCCCAGTCTCCCCTACATTCTGATGTGGGAAACTAGAACGAAACACATCCATAGAGGGGTCTACTGAGAAGAGACGAGTGCGGTCAAGCCCAGTCCCCCCTACACTCTGAGGCCGAAAAATAAAAATAAAGGCATAATAGAGTTCATATGAACTACTTTTCTATTCGTTAGAAAGTTTGGGAACCACCCCAACTGTTACTGTAAGTATATATAATATTTAAAATATATATAAACTAATTTTTTATAATATGTACCAAAGAAACGACAATAAAAATGCTCCTGTAGAACACGTCGGATTTTAGGTCTATGTTTCCATAACGATCGTCTTTGTCATACTGACACTCACGCATGACTCCAGTTCAGGAGAATACTTCAACTGTACTCGCCAGTAACCCCGCAACTGCACAAACTAACCATTAGGTTTTTAGTATGCCACGAGTTGATCGAGTCGAAGAATGTTTCATTTAATTTGCATTAACGTGATCAATTTATTTCATTATTACATCTGGGTAATGTTATACACAAACAGGTATCTTATTTAGTTGCTCAAACCAAATACCAAAAATATTCAGCGCATGTAAATAAATATAGCAACTGTTTTTCACAAATAACAAGAACTAATATCGGTCAAAGGCTGGTATCGATCAAACGCTTAGAGTGGTAAGCGATTAATAATTCTGAAATTGATCAATAGACAACCTGATGGGCAATGCGCTCAGCTTCGAGTGTTTGGCGGACCTCAATATGGAGGATGGGGACCTCAATATAGCATATGTGGATCTCAATATAGAGGATGTGGACCTCAATATGGAGGATGTGGACCTCAATATAGAGGATCTGGAGCTCAATATAGAGGATCTGGAACTCAATATAGAGGATCTGGAGCTCAATATAGAGGATATGGACCTCAATATGGAGGATAAGGACCTCAATATAGAGGATCTGGAGCTCAATATATAGGATCTGGAGCTCAATATATAAAATCTGGACCTCAATATGGAGGATATGGACCTCAAAATAGAGGATGGGGACCTCAATATAGAGTATCTGGTGCTCAATATAGAGGATCTGGAGCTCAATATTGAGGATATGGACCTCAATATACAGGATGTGGACCTCAATATAGAGAATCTGGAGCTCAATATAGAGAATCTGGAGCTCAATATAGAGGATCTGGAGCTCAATATAGCGGATATGGACCTCAACATAAAGGATGGGGACCTCAATATAGAGGATCTGGAGCTCAACATAGAGGATATGGACCTCAATATAGAGGATGGGGACCTCAATATAGAGGATCTGGAGCTCAATATAGAAGATCTGGAGCTCAATATAGAGGATATGGACCTAAATATAGAGGATAGGGACCTCAATATAGAGGATCTGGAGCTCAATATAGAGAAACTGGAGCTCAATATAGAGGATATGAACCTCAATATTGAGGATCTGGAGCTCAATATAGAGGATCTGGAGCTCAATATAGAGGATATGGACCTCAATATAGAGGATGGGGACCTCAATATGGAGGATAGGGACCTCAATATAGAGGATCTGGAGCTCAATATAGAGGAGATGGACCTCAATATAAAGGATGTGGACCTCAATATAGAGGATGTGGACCTTAATATAGAGGACGTGCACCTCAATATGGATTATATGGACCTCAGATAGAGGAGGTGGACCTCAATATATAGGATGTGGACCTCAATATAGAGGATGTGGACCTCAATATAGAGAATCTGGAGCTCAATATAGAGGATATGGAGCTCAATATAGAGGATATGTTCCTCAATATAGAGGATGTGGACCTTAATATATAGGATGTGGACCTCAATATAGAGGATGTGGACCTCAATATAGAGGATGTGGACCTCAATATAGAGGATATGGACCTCAATATAGAGAATATGAATGTCATCTTAAAGGATTAAATGAAACCCATGATCAAAGCAACAACCGGTGTACTGTAGGAGTGGTTCCAATGAACTAGTCAACCGATAAGGTTTGCGAAGGAGAAGGGTAAGGAGGGAGGGAGGAGGAACAGGTGGAGGGGGTAAAGTAGATAATCGTGACAATTTATAGTCAGCTGTGATTTGTGTCACAACGGCACTGCTGAGCTGTTGTGGGGCTGAACAATACTGGTGGCTGAGTGTGGAGCTGCTCTGCTCCCTCATTAGCATAAAATAAAATACATTGAGAAGAGCCAAACTAGGAGATGAAGCATAAATTAATAACTCAATAATAGTACAAAAGTTAGGTTAGAAATATTGCTTGCTAAATTTAATGAGAATTCGCGTTCACAGAATTACATAATACCTTTGTCTAATTGATAAGAGCGTATTCATATTCGCTGTATCTCTCGATGAGGCGGTAATTTGTTCTATTTTCGTCTCAAAGTTCCCGCATCTTATAGTTACCCCGAGTACAGCCCTCTTCAACTGTTCGGTGGTTCCAGTAACTCAATGCAGACCATACTATAACATTTTTTGTTCTATATGGAACAATTGTTTGATGAAAGTTACCCTAACTAATGGGGAGAGTACGTATTGAATAAAGCAACATTTTTCCTAAGATAATGGGCCTGATGTATGAAATAATGGCCAGCCTTTTGTAATCGATAGTATAGAATTATGAAGAAGCGGGATATAAACCATTAATTTCAATAGATAACTGAATTTCTTCTAATCATCGGCTACATCAGGAATAAAGAGCTGATTTTATCTTCATGTTGTTGATTATCTTGTCCTTATGTTGATTGATTATTCAATCCTTATGATGATCGATTTTGTCACCTACACATCAGATCAGATTATTACTTTGGAAAATTATATTCATTTCATGTTTCATTTTGGCGTACAAACTTGGATTATTTTATTCAGTAATGTAACTGTCATATTGAACTTCAATTTTTGCAATACAAATAAATTAAACACTTCAATTCCCAGCTCAAAATACAGCTGGACAGATGAATGAAACATCATAGTAAAACCTGAATCAATGTTTTTCGAGACTTACGAATGAAAGTATACAAAGGTGAATGTCTATTGGACTAATACATAATGAAACTTTATTAAATATCTCTTTAAATCTCGTTCATTACAATACCGTATGACAACATAGTGTGTTTTATCGGATAAAGCTTCACTAGCAGTTGATTAACAAACATGAATTCGGAAAAAATGTTTTATTTCGCTACTTTATTTTCCGTTGCGCATTTTCGTTCTCGATTGTTTGTATACTATTTCGTATGTATTCAGAGCATCTATTATGTAGTTCCAGTATAGACATATACCCGTTCGGCATATTTGTTTAGTCAACATGAACCTTCGTTTTTACATCCAATCTCAAATGTTCAGCTGCCCCCTTTTCGAACACACTTAATTGCCAGTAAGATATTCCATTAACAAATTGAAAGATGTCCGGGAGTTACCCATTCCTCAGAGGTTGATGATAGTGCTGGCACACTCGACTAATCATTTGACCCAAAATAGTGTAGAAATACTGTACATCTTAGGGTATGTAGTTGATGCAATTTAACCAGCGATGTTCGTCTCCAATGGGAATTAAAATACTTGAACAAACCAGAACTTTAACCTTGATACTGCCAAACGTTGCTCCAAGGTATCCAGGCTAGAAGAAGGCCATTCAAAGGTACAACTGGGGAAATGAGTTACAGCAATAAACACGATGAATGAGTGACAACAACGAACACGATGAATGAGTAACAGCAACGAACACGATGAATGAGTGACAACAACGAACACGATGAATGAGTGACAACAACGAACACGATGCATGAGTAACAGCAACGAACACGATGCATGAGTAACAGCAACGAACACGATGAATGAGTAACAGCAACGAACACGATGAATGAGTAACAGCAACGAACACGATGAATGAGTTACAACAACGAAGACGATGAATGAGTGACAACAACGAACACGATGAATGAGTGACAACAACGAACACGATGAATGAGTGACAATAACGAACACGATGAATGAGTTTAAGCAACAAACACGATGCATGAGTAACAGCAACGAACACGATGAATTAGTAACAGCAACGAACACGATGAATGAGCAACAGCAGCGAACACGATGAATCAGTAACAACAACGAACACGATGAATGAGTTACAACAACGAACACGATGAATGAGTTTAGAGCAACGAACGCGATGAATAAGCTACAACCACAAATATGACGAATGAGTTACAACAACGAGCACGATGCATGAGTTACAGCAACGAACACGATGAATGAGTTACAGCAATGTTTGAACCTAGCTGTATTTTCAAGATAAACAAATAAAATTGAGCATTGAGTCACATTAAGAGAAAAATATTCAAATTCAAACTTCGTTATTTGATCGCATTTTCCCTGAGCGATACAAGTTATATACCAAAGAATGGAGGCCATAATTGCGCACGGCAGTTAGTTCAGAAAAAGCAATAATATGCAATGCAATATTATGCAATGCAATAGTATGCAACGCAATAATATGTCATGCAATAGTACGCAACGCAAAAGTATGCAATGCAATAGTATGCAATGCAATAGTATGCAATGCAAAAGTATGGAATGCAATAGTATCCAATACAATAGTATGCAATGCAATAGTGTGCAATGCAATATTATGCAATGCAAAAGTATGCAATGTAATAGTATGCAATGCTATAGTATGCAATGCAATAGTATGCAATGCAATATTATTCCATGCAATTGTGTGCAATGCAATACTATGCCTGCAATAGTATGCAATGCAATACTGTGCACTGCAATAGTATGCAATTCAATAGTATGCAGTGCAATAGTATGCAATGCAATAGTATGCAATGCAATCGTATGCAATTCAATAGTATTCCATGCAATAGTGTGCAATGCAATACTATGCACTGCAATAGTATGCAATGCAATAGTATGCAATGTAGTAGTATGTAATGCAGTAGTATGCAATGCAATAGTATGCAATACAATAGTATGCAATGCAATAGCATGCAATGCAATAGTATGTAATGCAATAGTATGCAATGCAGAATCACCCTTTCACATTCTGTGAAGCCTTGTGTTTATAGTTTAGGTAATGATCCATCATTGAAGGATACACGATAAGAGCTTACTTTAAGCCTTCTTTAGTCCTATAACAGCTTGGAAGCTCAAGTTTATATTACAAACGAGTTGGTATATAAATAGTTCATTTATCCTACTTTCAAATTTGAACACCCAATTTTTACAACTGGCTTCAGACCCGCCCAGTCTTACATAGAAAGTTTTATGAAAGCCTAGTCCTGTATAGAATGTTTCACGCCCGCCCAGTCCTGTATAGAATGTTCAAGCACCGGCCAGTCCTGTATAGAATGTTCTAGCACCGGCCAGTCCTGAATAGCATAGTTTGTTCAAAAGCTCAAGGACAAAAAAGTATAGCTCTTTTCTACTAATGATACAGGCAAGAATATTTCTGCGCTTAGACCAGAGTACATCCAGTTTAGAAAATAGTTCTTTGCAAATGCATTGGGACCTCCTACACAGTAAGTTGATCTGTTTTTTATATTGCCTTAAATTAGCACTGTTTATTATCGATAACATTTATCTCATGAAATATTAGTGACTGAAAGTTTTCTCCATGTGTTATATTTCTCAAACGATTCATTTGAAGAGAAACTGAATACAATACATTTATGAATTCGTTTCTAATAGTTAAGAGTAAAATCGACGTTTACACAATTATCTTATTAGTCCGGAAACATAACAAAATTTACGAGTCTTTTTATATTTTCAGTGATGATCAAACAAGCAATTATTATGATACTTGAAGAGTATGCATATTGACAACATGTCTGGCAGAATATCCTCTCCGGGTAGCGTTCAGTGTTGAAATGAATACGAATTTAATCATATTGACTTTGTCTTATGTTGAATACTTTTAAAACGCAAAAATAACACGGAATCAATTATAAAATAATAAACCAATATTATCGCTAATCAACCTAGTCAATCCATACGTTGTGAACCACCAACATTCAGCAAAGATATTTAGGAAGTTTGTAGTCACTAGATATATTAAGTTGTGTAGTACTTTCCCATACTCTGTTCTTAACAAAGGAAAGCAGTTTGAAATATATATCGAGAGCAAGGATCTGGTTAGACAGCGCGAGAAGGGAGACTGATCTAAAAGGATTTAGTTTGCTAACAGTAGACAGCCTAAGGGGATGTAGAGGAGCTGTTGATTCTGATTCAGAGAGTAGATGGTTAGTTGATTCGTTATTGAACAATGACACCTGGGAAACTCATAAAGAAGACAACATCACTCAATGACGACACCCAAACACGAAGCGTCAGAAGCAACTAGTACAAAGAGGGATCATAATTAAGGTATCGTAATAATGAGCCAAGGTAAAGGTATGTTGAGAGAAAAACACAAAAGCCATACCAAGCCAAGCTTGTGTCACATACACACCTTTCCACGGTGTTATCAATGTAAAAGGTTGTCACTTTATACAAAAATAGGGATGAATACATTCCTACAAGTCGTGGTATTTGCTCGTGGTACAACCAATACACAGAGCCATGATTGCATCACATTATTGTCGTAGGACATTTCGTATTGCAGAACGCCTGTGTAACAGATGGTATTAGAAGGTAACAGATAGTAACAGATGGTATTTAATAACCTCCATTTACTGTGATCATTTGTACATCAATATTTTCCTCAAAGTCCGTGAATACATTATTTTTATTTATATATATATATATAAATATATCAAGAAAAGAAAGGTCTGTTGAGCAATCTTCCTTCTTGCAGGAATTTGATTTCCAAATGGAACCGGAAAATGGAGATTCAACCTTCACCCTTTGTAATAGTATCAGTGAGAATAAAACACTCCCATCATATTAACCCTCCCATCACATAACCCGTCCCATCATAAAACCCCTCCCATCATCTAACGCCTCCCATCATCTAAGAGCATCAGCATTACAAGATGAAGAATCAACTTGCGTTCAATATTCCAAAATGTGCATTGCATTAACAAAATGCCGGTGACACAAATATCAAGCGCCTCTGTTAAAGGCCATTTTTTTCTAAAAGGTTTCATAATTACTTTCCCTTGTCCAGTATAGTCAGAATTCTCTGCCGCTCCCGATCAACAAAATATTTATCTCTTTTAGACGAGGTAAAAACTTTTCCGTATTGTGGATTTTGATGCGGTAAAAAAAAAGAACAACAATTAAGCTAACTGGTTTTCTGTTGATTTATGTACATACGTGTATATCTATGAGCTTATGCGCGTGAATATATGTGTATACATATCGGTACAAAAGTACACTGCAGCGACATACATAAATATCTAGTACAATTGCGTACAAAAATCGAACTTGACACTCATGTTTTCTATAGAATTTTTAAATCATGTTCATGACCCCAATTTCTTCACGAAACACTTGACAATAAGTGTTCATGGACCCATTTCACGCATGTCCATTGCAGTATTCATAAATTGATTTTAATTTCTAGCTATAAGTGCCGCTCATTTTACTGATGATCATCAAAAATATTCAGTGAATTTTGCTCGTCAACAATATCAACACCACGATGTCGGTCAAGCTCTTCTTCCAATAGGCCATCCCTGCATAAAATAGTAGAGATATAAAGCGTCACGCTTTCTTCCATTCCTTAAGGTATTATTGATTCTTTAACGTTTACCCATCACTCTACAGACGGGCCTAACAAAAGGTATTAAAAATCTTAGGTCATTACAGCAGAGGAGGGCCTAACATTGACCTAATGTGTCACTAGGGCAGAGCTAGTCTCACCTAGTCTCTAGCTAACGATTCGGGGCACACAAGGCATAGGAAATAAAAGGCTTACAGATAGGTGCTGCTGCTTGATTGTTCTCATTTGTAATATTATTTTAAGCGTACATGAGAACCACAGAGCCATCTGAACACAAGATGCAAGTTTCATGCTCTCTAAATCGGGTCCACCGTCAGCCTAATTCAAGGCATTCGAATTCAGACGGTTGTGAACTTTTCTAAATTGGATTTTGATTTTCCATTGCTTAATATTTTTCGGATGGAGATTGAGCAGCGTGATTTATTTGCATTTTGCTATCAGATATATGGGTATTACTTTATAATAATGTTACCATCACGGAATACTTTGCATAAACAAACCACGGCCGACGGACTGCCTAGAGACGGAGTTATAAACAACCTGTTCTATCCGTTTATTGATGTGCTGGAAGCATGTCGTTGCCTAGCTTTCAATGATTGAAACGAGTAGAGAAGAATCTTTTATTATTCAGAGTCATTACTGAACGTTATGGGTAGAGAAGAAAAACTTCGACTTTTGATCTCAGTGTGCTGGAAAGTGCTCTGTAAAATTGGGTTACGTTCACCTCCATTACGGTGATGGTTTCACATCTGTTTCGTAGAGCCAACAAGATCACTACGTCTCTAGGTGGTCCTGGACTCTCTTTGGGGATTTCACTTTTTTTCACATCTTATCGTAATAAAGTTAAGAAAAATGACACATCGAAGCCCAGGGGTGGAAAACAGCGACCGCACATCACAACACTATACGAGAGGTAAAGTATATGGGTACTCAGTTAGAGTTGGCACAATTACAAATAGGCGTTAATGTCATGTTTTCCATCTCTAAATACCCTAAGCTGAATTGGACTGGATACCGCTAAAACGTGACACATTTTCGGTGTGGTTGACTAACTTTAACAAAGATGTTCCTCAACACTGAAATATTATTGTGTCACTTCGCAATGTGGAGAAGATACTCGTAAATGTGACGCGTTTCAGTCCTGATTTAACGATTTTAACGCATTGAACGATTTCGACACATTAAATGCTGTTCCATGATTCGGACAAGAAATGCATTAGGAGTACAGATAGTGAGAGTGTGAGTGTATGGAGAGTGTGAGGTGCGCCATGACACTCACAAATGGCGCTCAAGAATGTAATTAGAAAAAATTAACATGACTTTCGAAAGGTTGTGCAAATGTGTAATTTTTCTTTATTAGAGAGAACGTTTGCTAATTCAGGCAAGACACTTACGAAATATAACGTAGGTATACGAGCAATTTTAAAAGGGTATCAAAAGAAGATTGTCGCGAAAAGTAACGCATTTAGTTTACCTAATTCGGATAAGATACTTGTGAAATGTAGCGCGTAAAAGTTCTTGTCCTAACTCTGTTCGTACCGAACCTTGAGTAGCTGCAGTACAAGCTCGCTAGAATACTAGCTGGCTAGAATACTAGCTGGCTAGAATACTAGCTCGCTAGAATACTAGCTCGCTAGAATACTAGCTCGCTAGAATACTAGCTCGCTAGAGTACTAGCTCCCTAGAATACTAGCTCGCTAGAATACTAACTCGCCAGGATACTAGCTCGATAGAATATCAGCTCGCTAGAATACTAGCTCGCTAGAATACTAGCCCCCTAGATGCGACCATATTTTAACATCAATTGAATTACATCGTATAAAAAATGGCGTTTGGGAGACCTGTCATCCTGCTTAGGCAGAGTTGTCAAGTCTCTGCAAGTCTCCCCTTATTTGACAGTCTACAAATGTATAATTAGGACAAACTTTTTTTAACATTAATCTGGAGCATTGTTGGGCAAGATAGAATATCTAATTACATCCTCAGAATGATCTGTTAAAAAACACCACTGCATGAGTCGTACAAAGTAATGAAAAAAAAGTAATTAAATACTACATCGTGTCCAACATTAGCCTGGACTGATGTTGAGCTGCTAAAATAGGTTAGCCAATTTTCGATTCCAACAAATTAATAAAAAGAGCAACATTGTTCAAACACTTGAATTTGTTAAAAAAAATAACTTCCATGAATATCCACTTTTGAATTTGAATTATCTTCTATTATGTCTATTTCTTCGTTTTGCATGATAACTCGTGATCACAATCTGATTCAGTCGAAAGGTTATTAAAATCCTTTTACATCCTGCTCGAGTTAGTGCAATAAACCAAGCGCGAGGGACTTTCTATTAGACAATATAACTGCTTCTGCTCTCCATGAACTACATAATTAACCATATTTAGAAGTAGGTTAATATTTTGATGGATATTTAACATTTTATCAGAGAATTGGAACATAGGCATATGCGCGGGTTACCTACCCAGCATCACCATATAATCATGGCCGCGCCAACCAAACATAAAATAACCAGCTATTAACGATGTGAATGCAATGGAAGGAGAACAAAATGGTACGGCGTACGTATAATTAATGTTAACTTGTGTTAACGATTATTCATGGAAATGCCATGGTTGAATTTATTTACGTATAGTTTGCGAGATCCTAGATAGGCAGCGCAAACGATGTCCTGTTCTTTGAGACGACTTAGTTAGTCGGTTATCCTTCTTCAGAAGAGACAAAATTGGTCAATTTAAGAAGTCTAAATCAGACATTGCAATTGCCAATTCAATGATCCGATAAGTCAACCGTACAATTTTCTTCTTTGAAGTACTTCCCATCAATAATTGACGTTATTTTTTATATAACTTGATGAATATCATTAGCGCTCAAATCATCCTTTTCAATAGCGCTCAAATCATCCTTTTCATTAGCGCTCAAATCATCCTTATCATTAGCGCTCAAATCATCCTTTTCAATAGCGCTCAAATCATCCTTTTCAGGATAACTCTGGCTATTGGAATTCAGGAATCGTCTCAATAGCACAAACAAGTTTATATGAAGAAAAAAATTGTTCAGAAAGTGTTGTTTGAATACATTATCAAAAGGATAATTCTAATTTTTTGGTAGTCACGGTCGGTACTTTTATTCGTACGAGTAGGTGGCATGTTCCTATATCAGGATATCTCTCGAAACATAAACTCGTATTCCCAGCTCTGTTGTTTGCTAGCGTGAGGAGTGTTGGGGGAAGAGGCTTCATTAGAGGTTGCATGGCTCCCTATAGGTGAGGGTATTTACTTTAACTATTAAGCTGTTGGATTGATTTCATAGGGTGTTTTTCAATGGCTCCTGCTATACTACACAATATTCAGGGGAAATTACAAGTTAATATCGACTCTAAGTCATAGCAGCCACGCAGTTCCGTGTCGCTTGAAATAGCATCATCATATCTACGTCATTCCTTACGTACAAATTAACAGGAAACGATATACTGGTTGCGGCGAAATACATAATACTGAGTGGTTCGGGGGGTTGAGCTCGGGATGAATGTAGTAGCTACTTCTCTCGAATGTAATTGGCTGGTGGTCTATCTCAAATGTTCTAAGGGCTAGAGTTAATGTTATGGTTGCCCGTGGCCGCCGCTGGCTCGACTGCCGCTGCTGCTACGATCCCTTGTCGAGGAACGTCGTGGGAACGGAGAAGTGGCGCCGTGGTGGTCAAAAAGACGACCAGGAGACGTGGGGTCGTGACGTAAAGAGGAATGGAAGCGACCACTCGTGCGACTCCGACTGAGGCCCTGGGAGCCACGTGGTCCCACTGGCAGAGAAGATTGCTTGTTTAGCTGACCTCTCGAGTTGCGCCTAAGGAAGACAGAAGAGGTTATCGATGGGAAATCCCTGCACTCATAATCAAAGCGATCCACCATCTGCTCCTGATATCTATTGCTGGTGGGTGGAAAGTCAAGAGCGTGGGAAGATGCTCTCGAAATATATACTCCGAATGATGTAAATGCCATTACTTCAGTAGACGGTTTAGAAACTTTTTTAGTGCGTGAGGAATAACGCCGGTCAAAAAATATTTTTGATATTCGGGGATTGCAGAAAAATGTTTTATAAACATTCAGTGATTTTTTGACTGAAACCAATGGGTGAGGGTCAAAACAGCATGTCTTGCTTAAAGCCTTCCGTATTCATTTTCCTACTCACACGACGACCGTAATTGCAATTGCGGGTGGTCGAGGGCCAAAGTCCCTTTCCTACTCACATGACGGCCGTAACTGCAATTGCTTATGGTCGAGGCCCAAAGCCCCTTTCCTACTCACATGACGGCCGTAACTGCAATTGCGTGTGGCCGAGGGCCAAAGCCCCTTTCCTACTCACATGACGGCCGTAACTGCAATTGCTTATGGTCGAGGCCCAAAGCCCCTTTCCTACTCACATGACGGCCGTAACTGCAATTGCGTGTGGCCGAGGGCCAAAGCCCCTTTCCTACTCACATGACGGCCGTAACTGCAATTGCTTATGGTCGAGGCCCAAAGCCCCTTTCCTACTCACATGACGGCCGTAACTGCAATTGCGTGTGGCCGAGGGCCAAAGCCCCTTTCCTACTCACATGACGGCCGTAACTGCAATTGCTTATGGTCGAGGCCCAAAGCCCCTTTCCTACTCAC
Organism: Gammarus roeselii; assembly: GCA_016164225.1. NCBI lineage: Eukaryota > Metazoa > Arthropoda > Malacostraca > Amphipoda > Gammaridae > Gammarus > Gammarus roeselii. The sequence goes on along the minus strand of SDVV010005564.1, from coordinate 123 downwards.
ATGACGGCCGTAACTGCAATTGCGTGTGGCCGAGGGCCAAAGCCCCTTTCCTACTCACATGACGGCCGTAACTGCAATTGCTTATGGTCGAGGCCCAAAGCCCCTTTCCTACTCACATGACGG
>SDVV010005563.1:0-19112 GCA_016164225.1 Gammarus roeselii | reverse complement strand
CTGTCGGCCAACTCTGAACGCACTGCGACCTGTCGGCCCACTCTGAACGCACTGCGACCTATCGGCCCACTCTGAACGCACTGAGACCTGTTGGCCCACTCTAAACGCACTGCGATCTATCGGCACACTCTGAACGCACTGCGACCTTTCGGCCTACTTTGAACGCACTGCGATCTGTCGGCCAACTCTGAACGCACTGCGACCTTTCGGCCCACTTTGAACGCACTGCGACCTATCGGCCCACTCTGAACGCACTGCGATCTATCGGCACACTCTGAACGCACTGCGACCTTTCGGCCCACTTTGAACGCACTGCGATCTGTCGGCCAACTCTGAACGCACTGCGACCTTTCAGCCCACGTTGAACGCACTGCGATCTGTCGGCCAACTCTGAACGCACTGCGATCTGTCGGCCAACTCTGAACGCACTGCGACCTGTCGGCCAACTCTGAACGCACTGCGACTTTTGGGCCACTTTGAACACACTGCGACCTGTCGGCCAACTCTGAATGTGCTGCGACCTATTGGCCCACTCTGAACGCACTGCGACCTATTGACCCATTCTGAATGCACTGCGATCTATCGGCCCACTCTGAACGCACTGCGACCTGTCGGCCAACTCTGAAACCACTGCGACGTTTGGGCCCACTTTGAACGCACTGCGACCTGTCGGCCAACTCTGAACGCGCTGCGACCTATTGGCCCACTCTGAACGCACTGCGACCTATTGGCCCACTCTGAACGCACTGCGACCTGTCGGCCAACTCTGGACGCACTGCGACCTGTCGGCCAACTCTGAATGCACTGCGACCTTTCGGCTCACTTTGAACGCACTGCGACCTGTCGGCCAACTCTGAACGCACTGCGACCTATTGGCCCACTCTGAACGCCCTGCGACCTATCGGCCCACTCTGAACGCACTGCGACCTGTCGGCCAACTCTGAACGCACTGCGACCTTTCGGCCCACTTTGAACGCACTGCGACCTGTCGGCCAACTCTGAACGCGCTGAGACCTATTGGCCCACTCTGAACGCACTGCGACCTTTCGGCCAACTCTGAACGCACTGCGATCTTTCGGTCCACTTTGAACGCACTGCGACCTTTCGGCCAACTCTGAACGCACTGCGACCTTTCGGCCCACTCTGAACGCACTGCGACCTTTCGGCCAACTCTGAACGCACTGCGACCTCTCGGCCCACTTTTGAACGCACTGCGACCTGTCGGCCCACTTTGAACGCACAGTTCTATCGGCCCACTCTGAACGCACTGCGATCCATCGGCTCACTCTGAACGCACTGCGATCTATCGGCCCACTTTGAACGCACAGTTCTATCGGTCAACTTTGAACGCACTGCGATCCATCGGCTCACTCTGAACGCACTGCGATCTATCGGCCCACTTTGAACGCACAGCGATCTATCGGCCCACTCTGAACGCACTGCGATCTATCGGCCCACTTTGAACGCACTGCGATCTATCGGCCCACTCTGAACGCACTGCGATCCATCGGCTCACTCTGAACGCACTGCGATCTATCGGCCCACTTTGAACGCACTGCGATCTATCGGCCCACTCTGAACGCACTGCGATCTATCGGCCCACTCTGAACGCACTGCGATCTATCGGCCCACTTTGAACGCACTGCGATCTATCGGCCTACTTTGAACGCACTACGATCTACTGGCCAAGTCTAGGTACAGTTAATCAAGTTACCAATAGATCAAAGCTCTGGGTCATTCAAATTAATTATCAATGCACCAGTTTTGATTTGAGCCTCATTGCCACCGGAGCCTCAACGTGTCATAATAAGCTCCCCCGTAGGGCGCGACCGTCATTGATTCAGGTAAGTTCGTACGGTCTCGCATGCGAAAATATTAGTCTTGTAAAATGAAACCAAGTACATATTTCAATTGTGGCATATTCCGCGTACTAACGCGTATCTTCGTAAAATGAGTTGTTATTTCTATGCGTAATGGGGTGACGAGACCACCTAACTTGCACATGTGTTTGGGGTTTAGGCCGCTTCGTATAGTCCGGTGCGTACTCCGAAAGCGATAAGCTTTTTACGGTAGGTCGGGTCCGTGAGTAGGCTTTGTAGGTTACACGGGGGATTTATGAACGCTCGTCGGGCTGCCGCGAGTGCGTTGCAATCCATCAGTAAGTGTTTCACGCTTATAGCCGCTTGGGTAGTTGCTTTAGGTTGACCGGTGGTTGGTTGATCATCCATGTTGGTGTGTTAATTTGAAGGATTCGGTAGGGAAATGAAGGCTTAATAGCTTTATGATTGATGTTCAGCGAGGTCAGCAGGTTGTTCACACGTAGGGTAAACGGTGGGCATGTATTTTCTATAGCCGCAAAAAGGCGTTTATCGGATATGTTGGTGATGTGGCTGATTGCTGGGTTGTTGATTAGACTTCTAGTCTTAAAAGAGTATTGTAGTGAAAGTTTGTCTCGCCGGAGCGGAAGTGGAAGTTCGTTAGCGAGCACGTTATAGGATTCGATTGGAGTGGAGCGGAACGCGCCGGTTGTGATACGCAAAGCATTGTTTGCGATGGTCGAAAGTCGTTTTGGCTGCAGATACGTAGACAACGGTTCCGTAGTCCATGCGCGATCGTGATATTGCTCTGAACAGCGTCATTCCGGTGTCCGTGTCGGCACCGAACTTCAGGGATGTTACCGATTGGATAAGTCCTGTCGACATTTTGCAGCGAGTTGCCAGGGCTGTGATGTGGGGTCACCACATGAGTTTAGGGTCCCACATAAGACCCAGGAATTTTATCGTTTTTTAGTATGCTGCAGATGTGTTGTGCAGCGTTAGGGCTGGTTTCAGGTGTAAGCCGGGCACAAGGGTAAAGTGCATGCTTTCAGTTTTAGAGGGCGAGAATCAGAATCCGTTTAGGGAAGCCCAGTTCCCGACTAGGTTCAGGCACTTCTGGCGTTCATGTTGAATTGTTATGAGGCTGGGGTGTCTGTAGCTTATTTGTAGGTCGTCCACGTATCCAAACTGTTGCGTAGTTAAGGAAATAGTAGCTCTGACCAACTGTCGCGTAGTCAAGGAAATAGCGGTTCTGACCAACTGTCGCGTAGTCAAGGAAATAGAGGCTCTGACCAACTGTCGCGTAGTTAAGGAAATAGCGGCTCTGACCAACTGTCGCGTAGTCAAGGAAATAGGGGCTCTGACCAACTGTCGCGTAGTTAAGGAAATAGCGGCTCTGACCAACTGTTGCGTAGTCAAGGAAATAGCGGCTCTGACCAACTGTCGCGTAGTCAAGGAAATAGCGGTTTTGACTCAACTGTCGCGTAGTCAAGGAAATAGGGGCTCTGACCAATTGTCGCGTAGTTAAGGAAATAGCGGCTCTGAGCAACTGTCGCGTAGTCAAGGAAATAGCGGCTCTGACCAACTGTCACGTAGTTAAGGAAATAGCGGCTCTGACCAACTGTCGCGTAGTTAAGGAAATAGCGGCTCTGACCAACTGTCGCGTAGTTAAGGAGATAGCGGCTCTGACCAACTGTCACGTAGTTAAGGAAATAGAGGCTCTGACCAACTGTCGCGTAGTTATGGCACTAATAGTCAGGCAATTATTAAGGGGTGCGCATTTCATATGAAGAAAACAGACACTACGGAAACACGAGTAGTTCAACTTTTGCCTTGTAAATACTTAAATATTCGTGGAAGTGCGAGTGTATCAGCACACTAGCTCAGTTTATGGTAGACTTCTGTCGACAAAACTGAGCCTGAATGCCTTGTTTCAGGTGGCGACATCAGACCCTACACAGGCGACCGATGTTTCAGGTGAGGTAACCAAGCAACTATGCTCAACTTATGCGTTTCCATTAACACGGGACAATGCATGGGGATGGTAATAGGATACTGCAATGCAGTGATGGCCAAATAGCAAAGAAAAGTCGTCAACGACTCCCATAAGCCTCCAACAAGGAATCGATGTATATTCATTCGTAGTGAGAATTAGATTCCTAGTAATCATAAAGATCCATTGCTCGTATATAAAATACTAGCGAAAGACAATCAGTTATTTCTCTGGCGTATGAACGATCCTTTCCCAAGGAAACTCTCAATTCGAGCTGAATTTTAATTATGCTGTCAGATATGGGAAGCACTTCTGAATAAATTGTGCACATCAAACTGTAGCCAAGTTTAAATAGAAGGAAAAAAAATCACTTTAACCAATTTCGGGAATCTTCACTAGTTACAGATTTTGTTTCGCTCCTCTACAGAAGCATTCATCCTAAGTATGATTGATGGTCGTCACTAGCCTATAATGTAATAAGAAAAATACCCTTTAGAAGTACGAGGGCTGACTTAAAGAGAACATTATTTCAGAGAGCAGCATTACGAGTGCTCCAGGCCTACGGGGGGCTATCCCCGTTGGGGGTGCATTGGGGGCAACCAGCAGCTCCAGAGCCTCCCTGCCTCCCCTCTCTGAGCTGCGCAACAAGGAGACTGAGGAGGTCCTGCGCCTGATACTCCCTCCCCGGCAGTGGGAGGAAGAAGGTGCGTGAAGGGAAAAGTCTTGAACTAGATCAAAATAATTACTATTTAAAAAAATATATTCAGACTGTCCAGAACTCATGGTATAAATAACCGAAGACACGACACTTTCAATTTAGGTCTAACACAGGCAACATTACAACCTGAAGTGGGTCAAATAAATCCTTCACGCGATTATCGGTGTCCGCAGACATCAGGATATATGAAAACGTTATCAACATCCCATGGGTCCTCTTCTTCTGTCCCTCGGAACAGAGCTTCCTTTTCAGTTGTGGGCCCTCTCTGTGTCCACGCGAAGCAACGATAAAAACACGTCATTAACATTCAAAGGTGCATCCTCTCCTATTGGTCGAAATTCACCTTGTTTTATCAGGCCAGCTGTGGGTGCAGTCTGTCTCCACGACCCCCGCCACCTCAGCGGACGTGCAGCAGCTTCAGGAGCAGCTCGACCTCAGACTGCAGGAAATGGCGGCCTACGAGAACGGCATCTGCCCTGTCAGGAGGGAGCTCTACACACAGTGCTTCGGTGGGGTGAAAGGGAGGGTTGGTGGACTAAAGTTTGAAAGGGCTCGGCGTAAAGGTTTCGTTGATAGAGGCGAGGCGGTTAACAGTGGTGTTCCAACATTGGGAGGGAGGGCATGAGATCGAAGAGTCTCAGCTGACGAGGAGAGGCGTCAGCTGTACACCACCAGGACGCACTTAGGCATAGCCCCCTTCTTTTGTATTAGAACGTACCTCGGTAATTGCAAAGGTGCACACTAGTCTTTGGGCGAGTAAGTTGCCTACCCCTCCTATAATATCATGGGAAAGCCAATTCCAGGATGTTGAGCGCAACTGAAAAATTATGAGTGCCTCAGTATTTTTCAAATTCAACTGGTATTGTTTAGTTGATTTGTTTGTGACTTTCATAGTAGGCCCGACATTTGCACAGGTTTGAAGGAATAAGGTACAGTAGCGAGAGAAAATTCGTTTATGGTTGGTGTACAACGAAGAAAGAACAAATCCTTCACTCACGTGGAATATTATTTATGCTTCTTTTTATTACGGTATTCACTCTTGGGCATTCTTCTCAACAAGTTCTAGAAATCCTATTTCCATTAAGCTCAAATACATCGCAAAAATTACCATTCAAGATCCCTATCAGTCTGAAGTCGTCAACGTATTTTGTTTAGTTACTGTACCGCTGCAAGGGAACATTCGTTTAAAATTGAAGATTAAGAAAAATCTCCATGTAACATTTTCCGCTCTATATTTGAACTCATCGTAAATTTGATTAATATTACCCATTAAGAACCTTTGTCCACACATAGTACCGTAAGCATTTTCCATGCGAAGTTAAATTCCACGTTGGATAAGAAATTTGTTTTTTTCGGTTACAGACCAGCCATACACGAACTTAATTTCGCCACTGTACCGTAGTGAGCAAAAATTCGTTTATGGTTAGTCTGTGACCGAAAAAAAAATCGCCTTCGCCACGTGAAATTCAACTTCGTATAATTTTTTTTTACGGTACTATGTGGTGACAAAGCCCCTTTATGGGTAATATAGATCAAATTTCCGATGAGTTCAAATATAGAGCGGAAAATGGACATAGAAGATTTCACTAAGTTTTGAATCATAACGAATTTTCGCTCGCTACTGTACATGCATGCCAAGGTTAGAACCGCGAAGCGCTTTTTCCCCGGCCGAAATTATGACTTGTATTGATTCATCAATGTGCATTACGATGACACCCGTAGATAAGCAAGTGTACAAGCCTTATTAATCCAGGCGTGACTTTGACAGCGCGGCAGTCAAGGCTCTTCAGAAACTAACCCACTCATGCGATGAACAAGGGTTCAACTCGCAACACTGTAATGAAACACACGCACAGCTTATGGGAGATGTTCTTGGTAAAGACTTTGTCACTCGCTCAAGAGACAAAAGACACGCATCAGAAAAAAGACTTTTAGATACTAACAGATGAAGGCGAAACTTGGATCCGACAGAAGCAACCAGTCTCTGATAGTTGAGGAATTGAGGATGAGGAAGTTGTTTCTATGCTGGATCATTCGTAAATAATAGGGAACAAAAAGGATAAATGCCAGAAAGAACTCAGCAAACAACCAGGGACTCCGACTAGTTTGATTTAGGAAGTGAAATTCCGATTTATAAGAGTTTGCCCACATATCTAAAGGCAGTCACATTGAATTATCACAGATACAGACACTAGGCCGCATCCCCCAGAAAGGGGGGTGGCCGACGGCAAGGCTCACCTCAAACCCTCATACGCTCACACTCACACAATTTTGCCTTTTTGTGCTAAAGAGTCCGGCCGGTACCCCCGTAACATACACTCTGGGTCACGAGTGCAGTCCGAGGATCCGTTGTCAGCAGCAGGGCCCGACAGTTTTCACTGGTTTACCCCCTGCTGTGTCAGAATGGCCGTCCCCCCCCCCACAACCATCCCGACAACGGGATGCCAAGGGCGGGAAAGCACATCAGAGCAGCGTCAAACTCAACCATTCACAACCATTCTTCACTCACGCCTGTTCATTGAACGCTCTCTCGCCACCTACACATTCATGTCTATCTTTCCTAACGCCTGCTTCAGACCATCCATACACCCAACTTCGATCTACCTCAAGGCCTGCGACCACTCGCCTCCGCATTCATCACCCTCTTCACCAATCTCCCTTCATTTATCCTCTCCATGTGCCCGAACCATCTCAGAACACGCGAATCCACTCTGTCCTCCAACTTCTTCACCATCCCTGTTCTGATTCAAACCACGTCGTTGGTGATCCGGTCTCTCAGCGTTACTCCAGCCATTCTCCTCAAACATTTCAGCTTCAAAAAAATTCAATCTTCTTCTCTCCTCTGCTTTCACCCCCAAGTCTCAGCTCCGTAGAGCACAGTTGGGATAACAACACCCTCCTACACCCCTCTCTACTCTTCTATCCACAACGTCCTACAGCTCATTACACTCTTTAGTGCACCCAACATTTTACATCCCTCCTTCACTTCAGTTTCCACTAGTTCAGTTATCTCCACATGCGAGCCCAGACTTTACCAAACTCAGACACTATCCTACATAGCTTCACCTCTGAATCCACAACCAAGGCCGTATCATCAGCAAATAGCAACTGGCTCAACTGCCAACTCCGCCCATTAGCTTCCAACAGTTCCATGCCACGACCCAGCACACTCGAATTTACCTCCCTGACCACTCCATCCAAATAGAGGTTGAACAGCCAGGGAGAAATCACGCAGCCTTGTCTCAGTCCCACTTTCACTGTGAACCAATCATTCGCCTCGCTTCCCACCCAGACACATGCTCGGCTGCCAAATAGAAACTCTGCACCGCTGTCAACAGATGTCCGCCCACTCCATACAAACGCAACACCCTCTACAGCGCTTCCCTGTCAATCCTGTCATATGCCTTCTCCAGATCCATGAAGGCCCAGAACATATCCTTTCCTTTGGCAACGTACGACTCACAGATCTGTCTCACTGTAAAAATCTGATCGGCACACCCTCTATCACTCAAAAAGCCACACCACTGTTCCTCTCCAATTGCAGACTGAGACCTGTCAAGTTGCAGCATTCATTTTTATCTTCTTTGCCCTTATACAGCAAAACAATGCAGGCACTGCGCCACTAGATTGGTACCACGTCTGCCACAAAACACAAGTTCAGTAACCTCACCAACCATTCGACAATCGTTACTCCACCCTACTTCAGGCATTCGGTCGCAACGCCATCCAAACCAGGGGCTTTCCTTGCTTATCACGTCCACCGCCTCCTGCACTTCTTCCCTGGTAATGTCCGCCACAAGTCTTTCTCCCAAAACTGGCATCCGAGCACCACCAATCACAACAACAATGTTAGCCTCTCTGTCATCCTCGACATTTAACAACTCATCAAGATACTCGGCCCACCTCTTCCATAAATTACCACTTTCCAACAACAACTGGCCATTTTCATCTTTCACCACTTCCTCTTTCCAGTCTCTCCCATTCTCACCCTCTTCACCTCTTTTCAGAACATCTTTTTGTTCTCTTCGAAATTCTGGCACAACCGTCTGCCCCACCGGGCATCAGCGTCCTTTTAGGCTGTCCTCGCCACCTGCTTCACCTCGCTTCTCCTCTCTACCTGCTTCACCTCGCTTCTCCTCTCTATGTAGCTTTCATAAGCCACCACCGACTTCACCTGCAACCACTCCTCAAACGCTCCTCTTTTCCGTGCCACCGCCAGTTTGACCTCCTCGTTCCACCACCTGCAGCCTTTCTTTCTGTACCCGTCAACACGGCGCGCACCACACACCTTCTTCACACATCTCAGCAACGTATCCCTTAACGTCTCGCATCCTTCCTCCACATCTCTTAGGTCCTGTCCTCCCTCAAAGCCTGCTGAAACTCCTCGGCTCTTCTTCTCACATTCAGTCCACTCATTCTCACTACCTCTCTTCCTCCTCCCACTCGTTTGTTGTCCTTCCACTTCTGCTCCACTCTTAATCTACCTTCCACCAGCAGATGGTCAGACACTCCTCCACCCTCCCCTCTCAACACCCGCACATCCAACAGCCTCCCCATCACTCTCCACGATATCAGCACAAAATCCATCAGTGCACTCTCCACCACTGTCCCATGGGCCATCCTTACCCATATGTACTTGTAGATATCTTGCTTCTTGAACAAACTGTTCCCGGCCACCAACTTCTGCTCCATACACAGACCTATCAGGTTTTCTCCACTGTCATATCTACCGGGACTGTCATACTTTCCTATCACATTCTCCACCACTACATCTCCAACTCTCGCATTAAGGTCACCCAGTACAACTACAATGAATTGACCTCCAAAACTCTCAATACACTCATACAGGTCAGTCCAGAATTGCTTACTTTTCTCTTCACTCCTCTCGCTGCCAGGTCCGTAAGCACTCACAAATACCCATCTTTCTACGCCTAACTTAACTTTCACACTCATCAATCTTGAAGACACCTCCTTCCATTCGGTAGCGCTACCAGCCAACCGATCACTCAATATCGAAACCACACCTTCTCGTGCCCTACCTTCCTCCACACCAGACTTTCTTTTATTTACAACACCAAACTCACATTCGCCCTTACCTTTCAACTTAGTCTCACTCAGCGCCAACACATCAAACATCCTCCTCACAAACATCTCGCCAATCTTCCTCCTCTTTACATCATTCGTACTACAGCTATGCACATTCTGAGACCCTAACAATAGGGTTCGGAGAGGCGTGAGCCTCTCATCCCCCCGCTTGTCTTGCCGTCTTTGAGGAAAGATTTTACAGCGAGCGGGATTCCTAGCCCCTGCGCTCCGCCCCTTTTAGTCGCTTTTTACGCCACGCAGGGGTTACGGTAGCACGATTTTACTCCCGGCTACGGGGCGTTCTTTTAGTCGCCTTCTACGACACACGGTGGATCCGGTAGCAAGATTCTAACTCCCCGGCTACATGGCATAGATATTGAAATGAGAAAAAATCCTGGAAGCAGAAAGCAACACTTGAGTGAGAAGCTCAGACTATTCGATAGCTACTAACTTTAACTGATGGCATACTTTTGGCTCTATACATGGTAGTTCTGGCTGAAGCCATCAACTTCGCAATAAATAACAAGAAATTGATGAATACAAATCAATGTGTAGATGGCAGTTCGGTACAGTAATAGTACAAGCATAATACTGTTTGAGCAAGCTCAGGCATCTTTTAATTATAAATGAGGCGTTGAATTTTCTGTATTAATAAACTACTCGCATTTCGTGCGTTTTTGCAACAACAGGTGCGTGTGGCCTACGCTAGAAAACGATCGTACATTTGGAGTCGTTATAGCTTGAAAGCATTCGACAAGCATTATAACTGAAGAGTTTCAAAGAGGCTGCGAATTCTCAGTCACGGACAACTACTTTCAATCTCATGTCAAAAATTCCCTAGATGCCTGTATATAAATGTTTGAGCCATTACCTGCTCAAACATATACGATTTGCTAGCGAAGGTTGTGAATTAGCCACGGACTCTTCAACATGCTTATTACGTCACAGTGAGAGTATCAATAATCGACTTCCTTTCAGTGTTTCGAGATTATCTGTACTGGCACAGCGCTCGATGCTACACATAGTGGAGTGCAAGACAAAGAACTGACTTACCTACCTTTGCTGTTGACTCAGTCAATCAATTATCTGTACTGGCACAGCACTCGATGCTACACATAGTGGAGTGCAAGACAAAGAACTGACTTACCTACCTTCGCTGTTGACTCTGTTAATCAACTATTTTCAGTGGCACAGCGCTCGATGCTACACATAGTGGAGTGCAAGACAAAAAACTGACTTACCTACCTTCGCGGTTGACTCTGTCAATCAATTATCTGTACTGGCACAGCACTCGATGCTACACATAGTGGAGTGCAAGACAAAGAACTGACTTACCTACCTTCTCTGTTGACTCTGTCAATCAATTATCTGTACTGGCACAGCGCTTGATGCTACACATAGTGGAGTGCAAGACAAAGAACTGACTTACCTACCTTTGCTGTTGACTCTGTCAATCAATGTCTGCCATAACAGATACTCGATGCACTTACCAATAACGAGTCGCTGTGTTCGTTCATTAAGGCCATTACTCGTACTTCCAACCCTCCTAGATTAGAGTGACCGGAATTCCTAGAGTGATTGAGTCAATTTTCTTTTGTTAGCAAATGTCACTTCAGCACTAGGTGATGCAATAGGTTATCGTTCGCCACCTCTGACTTGAATTATGACAATGAAAAATATGGTGTATTTCGAACATATAACCATCATGCAGAATCTATGTAGTCTACAGCATGACTCTTTTTCCCTCCAGACGAGCTGATCCGCCAAGTGACCATCAACTGTTCTGAGCGCGGGCTGCTGCTGTACCGCGTCAGGCACCAGATCACCGCCGCCTTGCACGCATACCAGCGCCTCTACACCTCCGCCTGCGCCTATGGTGTTCGCAAAGCGCTCATGGTGGGCATGGCAACGCTAGGTCCAGCCTCCAAGCTCCGCCTATGAAGCTATATTAGCGGTGATTTGGTTTGAGCTTCATTTCCACCGGAGCCTCAACGTGAGTCATAATAGGCTCCCCCGTAGGGGGAGACCGTCATCGATTCAGGGAAGTTTGCACGGCCTCGCGTGCGAAAATATTAATCTTGTCAAGATGAAATCAAGTACATATTTCAATTGTGGCACATTCGCGTACTAGCGCGTACATGAGAGTAATGAGTGGACGCGTCTCTCCGTAAATGTATTGTTATCTCTGTGCGTAATAGGGTGGAGAGACCAGCTCACTTGCACATGTGTTTGGGATTTAGACAGCTTCGTATTGTCCGGTGTGTTTTCCGAAAGCAATAAGCTTTTCACGGTAGGTTGGGTCAGTGAGTAGGCTTTGTAGGTTGCACTGGAAATTTAGGAACGCTCGTCAGGCTGCCGCGAGTGCGTTGCAATCTATCAGTAAGTGTTTCACGCTGATAGCCACTTGGTGGCAACAGGGGCAAGGTGGCGCGTTTGGTCCTATGTCGACATCCATCATGTGGTTGTGAGTTATCCACGTGTGTCACGTGCACAAGCGGTTGATGAACACTTGGTCCTTTCTGTTGGTGAACTTTGTTCACCATTCTCCGCTGAGGGTTTGACTGGAAGCATTTTTTGTCCACTCTGTTGCCACATTTCATCCCATCAGGATGTTATACGGGAGTTGATGATAGGAAACCAGTCCCGGTAATGTATTGCAAAAAATTGTTCACGGTGAATTGATGCCAGTTTAGCAAGCGAGTCCGCAAATTAGTTTCCTCTTATTCATACACGTCCGGGGATCCAGCAGAATTCCCCTGCCTGACCTTTTATTCGGACATTACAAAGAGATCGTGCTGCATTTTACGTAGAGCGGGATCTTCGTAGTGCAGTGTTTTAAGCTGGGTAAGGACACACAGACTGTCTGAGAATGCAACGTATTTGGGGAAATTATCTGTTTTGCCAATAGAGATAGCTAGTTTGAGTGTGTGGAGCTCCGCAGAGAACACGGAGGCCTCTTGTGGGAGGGTGGCTGAGAGTGGGATGTTCCTGCACGCAGCGGCGGCTCCCACTCCGCCCGCGGTTATGGAGCCGTCGGTGTACATATGGCGGTGCTCTAAATAATTTTCCTTAAGTAGTCTTAGGAATTCCTGCCAGTACGCGTTGGTTGGAGTAGTTGCTTTAGGGTACACTTGCAGGTCTAGGTTGACCGATGGTGGGTTGATCATCCATGTTGGTGTGTTAATTTGAAGAATTAGGTAGGAGAATGAAGGCTTAATAACTTTACGATTGATGTTCAGCGAGGTCAGCAGGGTGTCCACACGTAGGGGAAACGGTGGGCATTAATTCTTTTTAGCCGCAAAAAGGTGCTTATTAGACATGATAGTGATGTAGCTGATTGCTGGGTTGTTGATAAGACTTCTAGTCTTGAAATAGTATTGTAGTGAAAGTTTGTCTCGCCGGAGCGGAAGTAGAAGTTCGTTAGCGAGCACGTTAAGGGATTCGATTGGGGTGGAGCGAAACGCACCGGTTGTGATACGCAAAGCATTGTTTGCGATGGTCGAAAGAGGGTCGAGAGTAGTTTTGGCTGCATATCCGTAGACAACGGCTCCGTAGTCCATGCGCGATCGTATTATTGCTCTGAACAGCGTCATTCCGGTATCCATGTCGGCACCGAACTTCAGGGATGTCACCGGTTGGATAAGTTCTGTCTACCTTTTGCAGCGAGTCGCCAGGGCTGCGATGTGGGGACGCCACGTAAGTTTAGGGTCCCCCATTAGACTTAAGAATTTGATCGTTTCTTCGTATGCTAAAGATGTGTTGTGCAGCGTTAGGGCTGGTTTCAGGTGTAAACGGGGCACAAGGGTAAATTATTTATTTATTATTTGCTTCTATGATCCACCGGAGTCCCAACGCGAAGTTAATGCAGACTCCCCCGTAGGGCGGTCGCACAAGCGTAAAGTGCATGCTTTTAGTTTTAGAGGGCGAGAGTCTTAATCGGTTTGGGGAAGTCAAGTTCCCGACAAGGTTTAGGCACTTCTGGAGTTCATGTTGATTTGTTATGAGGCTGGGGTGTCTGTAACTTATTTGTAGGTCGTCTACGTACAGTGATGAGAGCAATCTTCCGTTTTGGGGAAGAATGTCGGCTAAATGATCGATTTTGAGGACAAAAAAAGAGTGACACTGAGGACGCTTCCTTGGAGGACGCCCATGTCTTGCGGATATGACGGAGACTGATTGTCGCCAACCTTGACCCTGAAGGTGCGATTTTGTAGAAATTGGTGGATAAAAAGTGGTAGCCGAGCTCTCAAACCTTTACGTTGGAGATCCTTCATGATCCCGTATTTCCACGTAGTGTCGTATGTTTTTTCAATGTCGAAAAATATGGAAACCACTTGTTCTTTTCGGACGAAGGCCTGTCTAATGTCTGATTCTAATCGTACGAGGTGGTCTGTTGTGGAGTGGCAATTACGGCCACCACACTGGATGTTGTTAAGGCCTGCATGCATTTCAAGGTAGTCTACTAGGCGTGAGTTGTTTATCATTCTTTCCATAGTCTTACATAGGACGCTAGTTAGGGCAATGGGACGATAGTTATGTGGGTCGCTGTGACATTTTCCGGGTTTGGGTATCGGGATAATTACAGATTCCCGCCATTGGTTGGGAATGAATGAATTTGAATACAACGTATTGAACACATTTAGTAGGTGCTGGAGAGCGTTGTCAGGAAGGTGTTTGATCATGTTGATGTGCACTCGGTCCGGCCCGGGTGAGGTTTTGAGAGTGTGGTCAATTGCATTTCGTAGTTCATAGTTCATAGACGGAGAAAGGTTTGTTGAAGATTTCTCCATTTGTGGATGTGAAGTCGATATGCTCACTTACTCTTAGAATCTTTTCCCGTAGGAAAGAAGCCGTATAGTTTGTTGATTGTGACATTTGGCTGAAAGTCTTAGCTAGTTTGTTCGCGATGTCCGTTTATGAAGAATAGACAGTGCCTCCGTCCGACAGTATGTGTATAGGTCGCTCGGGGCGACCTTGGCTACGTCTTGTTTTTCCCCACACTTGGGAAAGAGGGGTGTTTCGATTGATTGTATTAACTAATTGGGTCCAGCTTTCTCGCTTCTTCTCCTTGCTTAGTTTGCGGAACACGGCAGTTTCTCTTTTCCAGGCTACTCGGTTCCTGGGGGAACGTGCGCGGCGGAAAGCCTTGCACATCCTGTCACGCCGGACCCTTGGCTCTTGTACCTCCGGGCACCACCAAGATTTTGGGAAAAAGGTTGAGGGTACATATTGGGGAATGTGTGCAGTAGCTGCACTTTGGAATGTTTCGTATAGATGTATGATAAGGTCGTGCTCTGAAATGTCTTTGGGAAGGCCCTCCACATCGTCCCATGAGACATGTGTCGAGTATTCTTCCCAGCTGACTTTCTGGTAGTTGAATCGAAGTTCTTGTGCTTCAGGATTGTTTGGTCGGTTAGTAAGGAGCGATATGATCAATGGGCTGTGATCACAGTCATGTGTTGAAGGCAGAACTCCCCAAACGAGTTACGGAGCTAAAGTAGGGGAACAGATTGATAAATCGATGGCGGTTTCGCTTTCGAGGGTGATCCGTGTGGGTTGTCCGTCGTTGAGAAGGACCAGGTTGTGAGTGTCTATGGTGTTGGCCAATATCACTCCTCTGGGGTCTGTTCTCACGCATCCCCACACTTCGTGGTAGCTGTTGAAGTCTCCAAGGAGCAGTACGGGATGATGCAGTTGGTTAAGCAGATCGGTCATTAGTGCCTCCGTGAGGTCGTGGTTTCGTGACGAGTAGATAGATACGACTGTAATAGGTCTTGAGATACATATCTTCACTGCGACAGCTTGGAGTTCTGTTCTCAGAGGGAGGAGGTGATGAGGTATGCTCTGATGGATCATAAGTGCCACTCCGCCGTGTGCAGTCACATTATTGTGACCTTCGCGACGGTGTATGACATATTGAAGAATAGAGAAGGTGGCTGTGTCGCGGAGTTTGATCTCTTGGAGGCCTACCACCAAAGATTTATGGGTGGAGATTAGCGATAATAATTAATCTTTCTTGCTTCTAAGTCATTGGAAATTCCACTGAAGTATTCTACTGTCGTTCTTTTGGATCTGTTTCGCGCTCAGATCTCGATGGTCTGGAGCGGTCGCGTGGTTAGTAGGAACTTTCATGGTGTTCGTGTTGATGAGGCGTAGGTGTCTTAGCGTTCGCAAGAGCGTTCACTTTCTGTAGAACATGATCTCCTAGACTCACTGTGTTCTCGGCTGAGAGTGCTCTTATTGGAGGAGGAGGAGCAGGACGGAAGGTTACGATATTTGTGTTTGCTTCTTGAGCTAGCGCGTTTCTCTTCCATGGATTTTTTTTTAAACATTATGATGGGCTGAGTTGTTGTCGTTGGGATATTTGAGTCGGGTGCGCAGCATGGTCGATCAGTGGTTTCAGGCATCAGTTCTTCGTTGAAAATTGTCAACGCGTCCTCACGCAGGCGATGGTCTTCCTCACTTGTGAGTAGTAGTAGTAGTTGCTCCCACCTTCCACAGGGGTCCCAACGCGAAGTTAATGCTGACTTCCCGGAGGGCGGCCTCACTTGTGAGATGTTCTGGTGTCGGGCATGTTAGCTGTGGGTGCGGTCGCAGTTGAGACGGTCAAGAGTCGTTCAACGCTGTGATCGAGGCGAGCTGTCGTAAGTTGTTGCTAATCTTTTTGCTTCGTGGCGAGAGGGCGTCGCGTACCCCGCGGTCGTCGTCGTCGGAATCTTCGTCTCTTCGCCTTTTGATTTTCGAGGTATTGGACCTCTCCTCGTGGTCGACCGAGGCAGCATCCATCGCAGTGCTCTCCTGGGTACTGGTGGACTCAATGCTTGGGACGCCCGGCTCTATTACGAGGGCGGTCGCTGGGCTGGTAATGGTATGTTAGTACTGGAGGGGTCTTGGAGTCATGGTAATAGGTTGTGTTGACGGTATGCGAGTGTCATCTGGTGGGGTAGACTTAGTTGTAGATTTAACTGCTCTGGCGTAATTTAAATTACGGCGGTTTGGGTTTTCATCGTAAAAGATTTGGATGGCTTATTTTCATGTGACTCTGCGGTCGTTTCGTACGATTGACATTGCTTTAGGTCCATGTACTTTGGGCAGTTGCGGTCACCTGCCTCATGGAGGCATTGTCAGTGGTAACATTCAGGTTGGCGGGCTGTGCAGTCCTTTCGGTCATGCTCGCCGGCGCACCTCGTACAACGTTGGGATTTGTATGGCTGGCAGTATTTGATGACGCGGCCGTATTCCAGGCCCTTTTTGCCCGTTGCAGGCCATATCGCCACTGGGTAAATTTTTGTTTTTCCTTGTTCGCCTGGTATTACCATAAATTCCGGTGTGATGTGTCCAGGGAAACCGATTTGATATGCGGTGGTGTGGGTGTTCCGTGGTTTGATCTATCTTGCTAGAGAAACGTTTGTGACTCCGTAATCCTTTGCTAAACCTGCTGCAAAAGCGCTAGGGTCAGTTTTAGGAGTGTAGTTGGAAGTGTACATAATTTATAATTTAGCGTTGAAGAACGGATCCATTTCGATAGTTACTTGGTGTTTGTCTATTTGTTATTTTTTTGTATAGCGTTACTTCGATCGATATCTATGACGTGGGCCAGATACTTCTTTCCCTGTCGGCTTATGTCCTTCGGTCTACCTCCCAGTTGTTTGGAGAGCGATTTCATCATGGTGAATGGGTTCATTGCGGGAGCAAATTTACTCACACCGCTATCTACAAGCGTTATGAAGACAGAGGGTAGGAAATTATGCTGATCTTCTCTCCTGGGTGGGAGGGTCAGCCTGGGGGGAGCGAATCGCGGCCACAGCCTCTAGTCGCCCGACTTAGTGCATCGTTTGGTATTGCAGGATCTCCCTCTCAGTCTTGTCCTGGGGGCAGTCTCCGTGTCTCATAGATTGGCCGTTTACTTTGCAGTAAAAGCAGGGAGATTCTTCGGATGGGCATGTCAGGGATCGTCTCGTTTACCGTGGTCGTCTTGGGAGCAGTGTGAGCATCTTTGCTTACCGTGACAATCTCTGCTCGTGTGTCCGTATTTTTGGCATTTAGAGCATCGCATCGGACGTCTTTCGAAGGGTGCACCCTTGTTTTTGGCGTCAGAGAAAGATATGTCTATTTAGTTTGGTGGAGTGGGCCAATTCAACTACACATTCCTCGTATTGGACGAGTCCGGTGATGAACTCGTCGGCTTCACCACTTGGGAGACCCTCGATGTAAACAGGCCTGAACTCATGGAATAAGTTGGGTGTGGTATGATTTTGCAAGGCTTTTCGCATAATCTGTTTTTGTGTAGAGTACAGTGTCACTTTGAAGTTTTGCGTCTACTTTAATGGTGAAGCTATCGTCATCGCTGGCGGTGATGTTGAGAATTGGACGGCCAGTCATAGAGCCCAGTTCTTCTCGTAGTTTATATGAGCAAATATCCGGTCTGTCATTGACATCGAATGTCAATTCAAGTTTTCGGGGAATTTAGGGCCGTTGTTGAATAGGTTGTGGTCATCAAATCGACTGTATTGTCTCCTCTTTACGTTTCTTGGTGTTCGGGCATTTTTGGTTTCGGCTGGGAGGAGAGCGACGTTAGCAGAGAGGTTAGAGGCGGAAGCACACGAACAGATTACGGGTTCCCTGGCCTCTATCCTCTTCATCAGCTCATCCAGTCGAGTATTCATAGCTGCAAAAAGTTTATCGAGTTTAGTGAGGCGTTCACTGACTTCACTGGAGGGCGTCGAGAAGTCCTCCATCTCCAGCTCGGGAAGGCCCTTTATTTTGTTTATCTTGCCTAGGGCATTCTGCATTCCGACTATATTCGTGCCCAGCTCCGAGAAGGCTTTATTTCTGTCATTGACTACGACTTGAGTCAGGTCTCCTATCGCTAAAGAACTTCTGAGGGGTTCGTCGTTCTTTCTCGCACACAGGTTTGCTCTGGAGGGGCCGTCAGCCCCTATCAGATAGGGCATGGTATTGCCATTGTTTGATCCGAGGCTTCTACCCGGGGTTCTGGGTGAATGAAGGTGAGGCCTTCTTTACATACAGCTTGAAATGTTTATAAGCATATTTAAATGCGTTCTCATGAGTAACTTAAATCAACTCAAACATAATCTTATAACTAGACTTAAAACTAAATATTTTTGGTCTACGGGTTTTATATTATCTTTTTTTGTAACGATTTTTTTTATTTTCAAACTCCGGTGCCAGTGGGGGGCTCACCTCTTTGTGCACCACGGGAGGGGATGTAGCTACAAACTGAAAGGTGGGACGGGAGGGATTTTTCAACTCAAAACATATTTACACAAAAGGAAATGAAATTTGGTGGTTAACGAGGACGCCGCGGGAAGGCGGGTGAGCCTGAGTTACCCCCGGGGGTATCCCTCTGAGGAGCCTTATTGCTCTCGCTTCAAAGAGACGATAGTCGATCTCTCCAATTAAGTTGAAAACTTTAACCTTTACGAGACAATATTTGGTCTTGGAACGATTTTGGCTGTTATATTGATACAGCAAAAAA
>SDVV010005562.1:0-19113 GCA_016164225.1 Gammarus roeselii | reverse complement strand
GCAACAGAATGTCAAACATCACTGCCATCTCAGATCGAACCACGTAGTGGTAAATGTCTGACCACAATACATCACTGTCCTGACACATCGCCCGCGAGCAACAGAATGTCAAACATCACTGCCATCTCAGATCGAACCACGTAGTAGTAAATGTCTGACAACAATTCATCACTGTAATAGCCGATCGACCACATGAAGCGGAACGTCGAAGTTCACTGTAACGGCAGACCGCCCAATCAGACCATCCAATCTCACTCGTCCAAGAAGGAAAGACTTTTTAGCCTGGATTTATGTGTCCAAGGAAAAACGAGATGGCCCTCACTCAACTCGAGCACTTTTTCAACGTCAATACAGTGATGCGATCTTTCCAGCGATACTTCGATCGGAGAAAGGAAGACAACCTAATATATGTATGTAGTTCTCTTTCGTTAGACTGAGTAGTCAAAGATTGTGCGTAGTATTATAATTTGATTTAGGTTTCCATTTAATCGGTAACATTTGCTTTACGCCCCCAGAATTCATTGGTAAACATCGACCTCACATTTCCTGTGATCAACTTTCCGAGTATGAAGCAGGTATTAGTTCAGATACCCTTACGAAAGTGGACCTGGCTCCCTTGGTCCTGTAGAGCAGTATGATATTTGTGCACTGAGTCGTATCTAGGAGTAGAGACTTGTGCATGCGCTGAGTCCCGTATAGAAGTATGATATTTGTGCACTGAGTCGTATCTAGGAGTAGAGACTTGTGCATGCGCTGAGTCCCGTATAGAAGTATGATATTTGTGCACTGAGTCGTATCTAGGAGTAGAGACTTGTGCATGCGCTGAGTCCCGTATAGAAGTATGATATTTGTGCACTGAGTCGTATCTAGGAGTAGAGACTTGTGCATGCGCTGAGTCCCGTATAGAAGTATGATATTTGTGCACTGAGTCGTATCTAGGAGTAGAGACTTGTGCATGCGCTGAGTCCCGTATAGAAGTATGATATTTGTGCACTGAGTCGTATCTAGGAGTAGAGACTTGTGCATGCGCTGAGTCCCGTATAGAAGTATGATATTTGTGCACTGAGTCGTATCTAGGAGTAGAGACTTGTGCATGCGCTGAGTCCCGTATAGAAGTATGATATTTGTGCACTGAGTCGTATCTAGGAGTAGAGACTTGTGCATGCGCTGAGTCCCGTATAGAAGTATGATATTTGTCTACTGAGTCGTATCTAGGAGTAGATACTTGTGCTTGTGCTGAGTCCTGTATAGAAGTATGATATTTGTGCACTGAGTCGTATCTCGGAGTTGGTACTTGTGCATGCGCTGAGTCCTGTATAGAAGTATAATATTTATCTACTGAGTCGTATATAGGAGTAAATACTTGTGCATGCGCTGAGTCCAGTATAGAAGTATGATATTTGTCTACTGAGTCGTATCTAGGAGTAGATACTTGTGCGTGTGCTGAGTCCTGTATAGAAGTATGATATTTGTGCACTGAGTCGTATCTAGGAGTAGATACTTGTGCATGCGCTGAGTCCTGTATAGAGGGATGATATTTGTGCACTGAGTCGTATCTCGGAGTTGATACTTGTGCATGCGCTGAGTCCTGTATAGAAATGTGGTACTTACGTCCACAGACTTGCATAGAAGTATGGTACTTTTGCGCTTAGTCCTGTGTAGAAATGTGGTACTTTCGCTCTGATTCCGAGTAATTCAATTTGACTTTAGCTTTCGCTAATTCAAATGGTGTACTTGAAGATGTAACTTCATGAGTTATATTTAAAAATTGAAACCCATTGACAAAAGATGGGAAAAAGAATTTTATAAAATAATAATATTATAATGTAGAAGAATGGTACTTGCGCTCTGAGTTTTGTATAGAAGTCCAGTCTCGGGCAGTTTAATATTGTCTAAAGTAGCATTTAATAATCACTGTATTGATGATGATTACGATTTTTCGTTGGTGGCAAGCTATCATCTATTTTTTTTTTTTTAATCTAGAATATCCTTCCTCAAATCCCACTGCTACATTGAGTTTAATGCTCGACTTGATGTAATTGCACAAAAAATAACATACGGATTCATATCTCACTTTGACCGTACTTGAATATGACTGTAGAAAACATTATCAACAACTTTCTCACTGCCGACATTATCCATTATATGTCATCAAATATTGTAAATTGGTGCGCGTTCTACAACATGGTATTTTTCTCGGGTCAGGATATGATTGTAACAAAAATTAAATACAATATATTCGTTAGTGAACAAACAACCCCAAAACTTCTATATTAACACCTCAAAACTCTAAATGGAGGAACAAGTAAATAATATTGATTTCTTTGATCGTGCTATGCACGAAATTGAAAATCATTTCCATGAAATTGATCCAGATTTACAAATGGGAATGAATATTCCGGAGTGTTAAATAATTCCTCGGGATGAGCTCCATCGCCTTACAATTTCATTGAGAAACAATTTCACCTGCATGGCATTAAATGTTGCAAGTTTGAAGGAGAACTTTCTTAGCCTTCAAATCAATATAACAGACCATTTTGCACCTTCTGTGCTAGGGCTCAGTGAAACCAAATTGACAGATGAATTTTAGGACATATAATTTATCAAGTTACAATTTGTATACAAACAATAATATGAGTAATAAGGGAGGCGTTTGTTTATTTATAAATAACAGGGTAACTGTTGTACCGAGACCTGAACTCTCTTTCATCAGGCTAGGAATTGAGACTCTTTTTGTCGACATTTATTGTGATAACGAAGTTAAAACAATAGGTATGGTTTACCGTAGAGCCTCTGAAATATCGGTAGAAAGTTTCTCGCTGGAGATGAATGAAATTATCAGTGGCATTGACGTAGCCCATAATAAAGTGTATATTTTGAGTGATTTCAACGTAAATCTGCTTCAGTATCATAGATCGAATGCAGTTGCTGACTGTTGAAATAATTTCCTTTCTCATGGTCTGTACTGATTAATTACTTAACCAACGCGTACAGCTGCTGGATCCGCAACTTTAATAGATACCATTTACACCAACGATGTTAATAGTGTGATTCGTGCAGCTGTGATCATTTCCGATGTCCCCGACCATTACCCAATTTTCATTCACAACCGAATTCTCACTACCCCAGTAATCCGACTATATTTAACTATCGTAAATATAACGACCGTAACATTCAAAGCTTTGAAGAGGCGCCGGGATCTTACGACTTTAATGAGATACTATCCACAGTAAACTCAGATGATGCTTCGAGGTGCATTTTCCGCTTACAACTAAAGAGCTCAGCTTCAAACAAGCCAAGAATCCGTGGATGACACCTGGTTTACTTGCCTCACAAAAAGAGAAGGACAGACTGTACCGTAGATAAAAAAGGCATCCCATCACTCGTAGAGGTGAATTTAAACGATACAAAAATGCGTTTACAAAACTGACAAATATTGCTCGTGAAAACTATATCCAAAATTAGATTGAGACCTCTCAAGGAAATAGCAAAAAAGTCTGGAAAATCATAAGTAATTTTCTAGGAAAAAATAAAGAGAGTAATTTGATTTCAATTATTATTGATCATGAAGTCATCACTGATCCTCAAACAATATCAAATGCTTTCAATAATTACTTCAATGGTATTCCTAATACTCTAAGTGACTCAATTATTAGCAAGAACAGTCCTTTTGAACTGAACAGCCAATCTTTCCAGAACAGTAAATCTTAAACCCTACCGACTCAAACGAAGTTAAATCAATCATTAATGATTTATAAAATAGTTGCAGCACTGGCTGGGATATCATCCCAACCGATGTCATTAAAGCTATATCTGGGACTACTGTAGCTCCCTTGACCCAACTTATCAATAAGTCTCTCATGCAAGGAGTCTTTCCTGATGCACTCAAAATCGCTAAAATTAGTCCAATGTATAAAAATAAAAGCAAAACAGACATAAAAAATTATCGCCGACGATCAGTCAGTCCGTCTTCAGTAAAGTTTACGAAAAAAAAATTATGCTAGACTATACACTCATTTTCTCTCAAATAACCTACTTAGCCAAAATCAATTTGGTTTTCAAGCTTTCAGGAATATAGAGCATGCTTTATTACAATTTGCCGGAGATGTTGTCGATGGGTTTGGCAGTGGTTAAGTCACCGTTGCAACTTTTATTGATCTTAGCAAAGCTTCTGATTGCGTGAATCATGAGATTTTGGTTACAAAATTACCACATTATGGAGTTAGTTCGATCGATAAGAGCTGGATAAAAAGTTATCTTCTTGATAGAAAACACCTAGTGACTTGGAATAAACAATCATCATCTGCTAGTACGTTAAATATAGGAGTTCCGCAAGGGTCGATCCTTGGGCCTTTGCCCTTCCTTATTTACAATTGTGACATTGTAAACACTAGCGACAGGTTATCCTTTGTACTTTTTGCAGATGATACTACAGTTTATTCGACCGGAAAAAAATCAATGATACTATTACTAATATGAATAATCAATTGGTTCACATTTCAAACTGGTTCACATCCATCAAGCTGACGCTAAATGTCAACAAGACGCTAAATGTTTTCAGAACAGCTCACGCTGACGAAGACTTGGTACGTATCATCTGTGTATTCTGATATTTCTGCTATTTCGCCAACATGTCATTATACCTAAATAAAATTGGAATTATTTAAATCCTTTAAATCATTCAAATCCTTAAATCCTTACATTCTTAAAGTTTGATACTTGTGCGCTAAATCCTGATTAAAAGCAGGAATTTAAGCTTTTACCCCTGGATAGAATTATGATGTTTGCACCCTCCTCCCTTCATAGAGACAGATACTTGCCCCCTGGTTCAATATAGAAGTATGGTACTTGTGGTATTAGTCCTTAATAGACAGATGGAACTTGCATCCGTAGTTCAAGCTATGCAAGGAGGTACTTGCTCCTATAATCCTGTAGAGATGCGGGTATTCGCAACTTTAGACATGTGTAGGAGCAGGTACATGAGCTCCTAGTCCTGAATTGATATTGGTATTTGCGACTTTAGACCTGTATAGGAGCAGGTACTTGCGTCATTAGACCTGTATAGGAGCAGGTACTATCGTTCTGAACCCTATATGCCCGGTATAGAAGCAAGTACCTGACCCCTTAGTTCTGTTGTGAAGGATGGTACTTGTGCCACCGCTCTAATTTTTTCGTGATGAAAATCAATTAGTCTCATACTGATGATGTTGGTTGTAATCTTTTTTGACTACTCCCTTCATAGACTTGAATAGGCAAAGTAACCCTCTCAGTTTTTGGGGTCAAGGTAACACTCGGACTTATAGGACAAGTAACCTCCTCAGACTTAAAGGACCAACACATGTAAGACTGTCAGCCGGTGTGGGCACCATACATTACCATGATACATGTTCCCTTAACTTTGCTCTTTCTTGACGTGGAAATCTACGACAAAATACTGTGACATTGTATCCAGGTACTACATTATGCCCAGCAGTGCACGTCGTCAACACTGCATGTCGTCAACACTGCATGTCGTCAACACTGCATGTCATGAACACTGCATGTCGTCAACACTGCATGTCGTCAACACTGCATGTCGTTAACACTGCATGCCGTCAACACTGCATGTCGTCAAGACTGCGTGTCGTCAACACTGCATGCCGTCAACACTGCATGTCGTCAACACTGCATCTCGTCAACACTGCATGTCGTCAACACTGCATGTCTTCAACACTGTATGTCGTCAAAACTGCATGTCGTCAACACTTCATGCCTTCAAAACTGAGTGTCAACGACACTGAATATCACCAACACTGCGTGACACCAACACTGCATGTCGTTAACACTGCATGTCTTCAACACTGTATGTCGTCAAAACTGCATGTCGTCAACTCGGCGTGTCGTCAATAATTCATGTCATCATCACTGCACGTCGTCAACACTGCATGTCGTCAACACTGCATATCGTCAACACTGCATGTCAGTAGTTAGTATGTCACGGAAACCTTAATTTCTACGAATTTTTGCACGCCATGTTTCACGATCGCACGGATGAGAATGTCGCGCAAACGCAAATGGGATAATGTGTCGGTTGAAAAGTATCTAATTGCAGTGTGTATCCGACTTAGCCCCTATATAGCTCGGACATTGTAATAATTTAGTCTTTATAGGTCAAGACAATCACTCTTGTGGTCAAGTTAATCACTCTAGGTACAGAGAAAACGCCAGGAAAGGGGGAGGATAGGGGAGGGGAGTCAGACACCTGAGATTGGGGCTCACCTAAACGCAAAAGGGACACTGTAATGGTTAGGAAATATGTTATGACTTCAT
This sequence comes from Gammarus roeselii, assembly GCA_016164225.1. Classification (NCBI taxonomy): domain Eukaryota; kingdom Metazoa; phylum Arthropoda; class Malacostraca; order Amphipoda; family Gammaridae; genus Gammarus; species Gammarus roeselii. The sequence continues at coordinate 12,804 of SDVV010005562.1, read as the reverse complement.
GTGTCTGACTTAGCCTCATTATAGCTCGGACATTGTACTTGTAGGTTCAGTTAATTTCTTTTTGTAGCTAATTAAAATTACTATTGGGGTAGTCCAAACGCAATTGGCACTTAGTTTGCACTGGAAGACCTTTATCCGTCAATGTCGTACAATGGTGATCTTATCTGAAATCACACTTCTCGGGGCATGCAGTAGGGTATTCATTTAATCGCTTGCCGCATTCGGTAAAAATAGCGTTGATTCATTCGGTCATGAAGTATGGTGTACCTTCAATCACTTGCCGCGTTCGGTAGGAATAGCGTTTGTTTCATTTGGACATGCATTAGGGTGTTCCTTTAATCACTTAGCTTACGCCTCGGTTTCGGTCGGCTTATATAGATATATGTTAATAGGTCTTGTAATTGGCAATTTTAATTGTATTGGGTTATTTTGATTGGATTATTTCGCACGGTAGGCTTGCTCGATTGTTATAATACGTAGATTATGACATATTTCTCTTTATAAGTGATGACCATAGTTAATACATGGTAATTTATAGCACAATCGATATTATTTGATGAATCCATTTTTTGTTCCCGTTGTATGCCAATTTTATTTTCAGAGTTTTGTCAGGGCTCACGTAAAGAATCAAATAGTTGCAGAAACGTTCACGTATTTTCAGATGCGTTTTTTTCTGTTGACAATGAAACAAGGTTAAGATTACATTCATAAACATATATTTATGATATAGATAAACGGGTATACATTTTCCTCATGTTTTGGACATTTTCATCGTATTAGAAGTGAGGGTTACGTTCACACATTTCTAAACATATTTCTGTGGACAATCAAACAAATTTTAAGTTTAAAATTTATTTATCATAAAGGAGTATTTACATATAAAGAAGATGTACATACTATGAACATTTACAGGTTATAACATGTTCAGGTTGACGTATTTTTCGTCATTCACGCGAGTACATATACCAAAGATAATGCTTACCTTTGAGATGTTGCCAAAACCCAAACATCGATCTTGATTTGCTTAATTTCATCTCCGCACTGCAAGTAACACATACCCCCGCATTATTTTTTCTGGTAAAATATTTCCATATCAAACTTGGCGACATCCTTCTACAACAAAAGTAGACCGTTAACTTATTGGGAATAATTTTTTTGATTCCAATTTTATATAAACTTTACCATGAACATACACGGTTGATACCGGCATATGCCGACATATGCCGGCATATGCCGATATAATGTATGGCGTATACACAGTTCCTACCGGCATATGCCGACATATGCCGGCATATGCCGATATAATGTATGACGTATACACAGTTGATACCCTCATGTGCCGACATATGCCGGCATATGCCGATATAATGTATGGCGTATACACGGTTGATACCAGCATATGCCGGCATATGCTGGTATAATGTAGGCGTATTCACGGTTGATGTCGGCATATGCCGGTATAATGTAGGCGTATACACGGTTGATAGCGGCACACACACACACCTTTTTTGTTGTCTGTCGATTCAGGATCGGTTAACATTTGTAGCAATTTTCCATTGGAACAAAAGTCCTTGTTTTTCTTACAAAATATTTAATGTGGATCAGCTTCACGGCATGTTAGGTTGAAAGAACTGATCATCCTAACCTAACCTAACCTAACTTGTGTTCGCTATTCAGTCATTGATATATACAATGCATAGCGAATATCTCAACTTGTTTGATTTTGATTTGATACAATTCTAAATCAGTTTTACATGTTATTCACACCCATATGTCGGTATCAACCGTGTATGTTCATGTTAAAGTATATATACAATTGGCATCAGATTTATTCTCAATTAGTTAACAGTCCGCTTTTGTTGTAGAAGAATGTCACCAAGTTTGATATGGAAATATTTCACCAGAAAGGATAATGCGGGGGTATATTTTATTTGCAGTGCGGAAATAAAATCAAGTAAATCAAGATCGACGTTCGGGTTATGGCAACATCTCAATGGTAATCATTATTTTGAATATGATAATCGCAAAAATGGACGAGAAAATACAAGCTCTAGGGATGAAAAGAAAATATTTATAGAACATAATAAACCAGACCTGAGTTCCCGATATAATGAGATAAACAGTGTTCAACAGAGTGCAAACAGTAAAAAAAGCGATGCCAGTAACAATAAACGTGGAACGTATAAAGATCGGGTGAAATGAAGGGAGTACACCCGAACCTTAGACGAAATGGAATATAATGAAAATATGAAATAAACGTGGGATATTTTGAGTGAAATGGATACCAGTGACAGGGAATTGAAACGTGTGATAGTCATACCGAGGAGATGTCATGGGAAGAAAAACCTGCTTAAGTTGAAGGAAACCGAATTATCAAATGGGGTACAAAATACTTCATGACCGAATGAATCAACGCTATTTCTACCGAACGCGGCAAGTGATTAAATGAATACCCTACTGCATGCCCCGAAAAGTGCGAGTTAAGATAAGATCACTGTACGACATTGACGGATAAAGGTCTTCCAGTGCAAACTAAGTGCCAATTGCGTTTGGACTACCCCAATAGTGATTGAATTAGCCACAGAAATCAATTAACAGAACCCACAAGCACAATGCCCGAGCTATATAAAGGCTAGGTCGGACACATAAAGTCATTACATACTTTCTAACCATTATAGTGTCCCATTTGCGTTTAGGTGAGCCTCAATCTCAGGCGCCTGACTCCCTTGTCCTATCCTATCCCTTCCCGGGCGTTCTCTCTGTACCTACAGTAATTAACTTGACCACAAGAGTAATTGTCTTGACCTATAAAGACGTAATAATTACAATATTCGAGATATGTAGGGGTAAGTCGGACACACAATGTAATTAGATACTTCCTAACTGATATATTGTCTCATTTGCGTTCGCGTGACATTCTCAGCCGGGTGATCGTGAAATATGGCTGGCAAAAATCCGTGGAAATTACGTTTTCCGTGACATACTAACTACTCATGGCGTCAATACTACATTGTCATCAGCACAGCATTTCGTCGACACAGCATGTCGTCAACACTGCATGTCTTGAGCCCTGTTTCTCGTTAACCCTGCGCATCATCAACACTCCGTGTTGTCAAAGTCGCATGTCGTCAGCTTTGATCATAATAAAAATAAAAATAATTGCAGTGATAGCACGTTCATGACCGGAAGAAGACAACACGATTAAGGTATGTTTCAATGCTCTCCCGATTAAACGATGCTAATCTCACATCAACCGTCCTACATCAATGAAAGGTTTTATAGAAGAAAACTGTCGATTCGAACATATTTCATTGGCTTCGCGATATAAACGAAGATAGGTTTAGATCAAACGACTCACAAAAATTAACGGTAAAGGGACCTGAACAATCTGATGATGGTATGATTTTTTTTTTAATTTCAGCTTATCCTCAGTCATAAAACCAGTTGATATGATCCATGAAATTTACATCATTTTTTAACTGCATGAATGCATTAAGTAATTGACAAATTATTTGCCTCTCTGCCCATTGCCCAGTACCAACAGGGCACAATGACTGACTGTGCCCACATGCCTTGGTGTGCACCATTATGTGGCCACAGTTATATGGCCACCGTTATGTGACCACCGTAATGTGGTCACCGTTATGTGGCCACCGTTACGGGCCACCGTTATGTAGTCACCGTTATGTGGCCCCCGTTATGTGGTCACCGTTATGTGGCCACCGTTACGGGCCACCGTCATGTAGTCACCGTTATGTGGCCACCGTTATGTGGCCACCGTTATGTCGCCACCGTTGTGTGGTCACCGTTATATGACCGATTCCGTCCACTTAGTAGTAATGAGTACGAGGCCTGGCACGGACTGAAGAGTCCATTCTAGTAGTATTCCAAAATTGAATTTGTTGTTCAACTAGCCCAGCCTAGATGAGGTACCCACCGTTCATGGGCTGCCGGATGTTGAAGGCTCCAACGGAGGTTGTTGCCACCTTGACGGGATAGGTTAACGTCACATTTTCTATAAGGGGGTGGATTAGTCGCCCAGTGATTGTCTAGACGGTTTTCAAATGTGTTTACGTTAGTACTGTTAACCACATCATGCGGTAAGCGGTTCCAAATTACTAGTATCATGATTGGAAAAAGTTTTCATCCACTGATGTTTTATATGGTTTTAGCTGCTGTTCTTGTCCATTCTTTCTTCTTGGGTCGTAATCTCGTTCAAAGACTTCCTCAGGGCTAGCTCTAGTGAGTCTGTTAATGTATTTCACGGTTTCTATTAACCGACTTCTAAGTCGTCTTATTTCAAGTGATATCAGTTCAAGTTCGTCGAGTCTTTGCGGATGTGTCTTATTTCTGTTACGGAATCATTTCTGTTGCTCGGTGATGAACACGTTCCATTTTGTTAATATGACCTCGTATGTGAGAGGACCAAAATTGTACTGCAAATTTCATTTGAGTCCTGACGAGCGAAATATATAATGGAAGCACGATATACCTGGACTTGTACCGACACTTCCTGGATATAAAGCTAAGGACTCTATTGCCTGTTTTGTAGCTAGCTTCCTCTTGTTTTCTTTATTACGTAAGCAGGATTTCGATTTTGTGATCCGATGTGCACAAAAGTTATTTTTTCAATATTAAATTTCATTTGTCACTTATCAGACCAGTCCACTATAGTTTATTAAGATCACTTTGGATAGTTTTGCGATCTTGCTCACAGTCCGATTTGTGGCATAGTTCAGTGTCATCAGCAAATTTTGAAAACTTTCTAACGATGTTAGTTTCGAGGTCATTTATTTAGATTGTAAAGAGAAGGGACACGATAACACTGCCCTGGGGTACTCCTAATGTCACCGTAGCCCACTGACATTTTCCTTGTCCGGCACAGACACGTTGCTTGCGGACCGTGAGCCAATTTCGCAGTCACCTGGCCAAGTTTGCAGTTGTGTTAAGCCCCACCACTTTCTCAGTAGGCATTCAAGGGTGACCTTATCAAACGCTTTTTGAAATTCTAGATAGAAAAGGGCGTCTGGATGGTGCTTCAGGCACTTTTGGGAAACTAGACGCTGCTTCAGGTAGTAGCTGGATACCGGCTGCAACTTCCCGCGTGGTCAGAATGCTGGACGCAGCATCAAGGCTTTGTCTTGATACTGGTCGCTAATTCCAGAACATAGTCCAACCATTGAACATTGCTACTTGCGGCACCGTCTGAATACTGCACTCTATTTCCAGTACTTTCAGGATACCGGAAGCAGCTTCCGCTATTGCCTTGCTACATGACCAGCCCTGTCGATTTTACACGTTTTTTTATGATGATCATCCACCAAATGTTTGCAGGTGATGCGAATTGTTTCTTACGAGCAAGGTGAACACTTCACGATGGATGAAGAGACTCAGCGCATACCAAGCGAGGTCCAGCTACACAGTTCTGCTTTGTGCGGACAACAAATGAAGCTCAATCATTAAAATTTGTAATTTCATTTCAAAGGGTTTCAAATTCATAAAGTTTGAACACGTAGAGCAGGCACGGTCATACAAAGTGTATAACTTGAGTGCGAGTTTTATATTTGAAATTGATTCACTCTTACCTTTTAGTTCAGGTTAAGGACATTCCCTGTACTTTGTCTGTAAATTACAGTCTGTGAATTATTCATACGGAAATGCTTTGTCCTGCTCAATCCAGTCATCAGAGTATAGCACTGTGTTACTTAGTTCACTCAGACCATCTTCTTACGCACTCCAACTGTGAATCTTTATCCAGACCCCGGCCACGACTGGACCTAACCAATTCTCGCCAGTGAAGCACCATCGTTGTCTCGTGTACCGCCTTGCCCTGTGCAGTCCAGCTTTGTCCAGCTTGAAAATCATTATCTAATTAACGCCGCTTCCATTAGCCTAGTCTATTATCGAGACAAGGGCCAAAGCTGCCTCTGGTATCCAGAGAGTACCGGAATTAGAGTCCAGTACCCAGACAGTGCCGAAAGCAGTGCATAGTTACCAGACTATGTCCTGGAATATGCGACCAGTATTAAGTCAGAGCCTGAAGCAGCTTCCTGGATCCAGACCGCGCCAGAAGCATCGGCATGTATCCAGACACTATACCTGAAGCATCGCTAAATTCCCAAAAAGTGCCTAAAACAGCGTCCAGCTTTCAGACAGTGCCTGAAGCAGCGTCCAGCTTTCAGACAGTGCCTGAAGCAATATCGAGTATGCCGCCTGCTTATCAAGAGAAAATTGGCTCTCCTACTGCGTCGGACGTGACGTCCTGTGTCCAGGCGGTGCCTCAAGCAGGGTTCAGTATCCAGAGAGTGCCGAAAGCAACGTCCAGTATCCAGACAGTGGTGAGAACAGTGTCTGCAGCGTCCAGCTGTCGCATTCTCTTATAACTCATGTAATTGTTTCAAAGACTCTCGTAAAGAAAGATTCAATTATGATAGCGCGCCGCCTCACTCCACTTGATAAAATGAACGCTGAGGCAATAACATCAGTGCTAAGTGCGAGATGGTGCGGTGGGCTGAGGATAACGAGTGGGTCGAGGAGGAAGCGGTGGGCTAAGCAGAGAAAGATTTGTTATGTGGTTGGATGCACATAGTGAAACAGATGAAAATTGGGTTTTCGATTGTTTCACTTGGGTTTAGACAGAGGAGCAGAGATGTTCTCGATAAAAATGAAACATTATCAAGGTCTGTTTCCCCTTGTTACAAAACAAAATCCATTGCTATTGGGGAAGGAAAGTGAACGTGCGATTATAGGGCCCTAAAGTATCGGGCATTCCCAATTAAATTATTATCGATTCGCTTAGTAAATTGTACACATGTTCGCATATGAGGCGAAGTTTGAATGTCAAGGTAGAAACACCTCTCATAAAAAAGTTATTATAGTCCTAATAGGCAACTCACAAGCGGTACATAATCGACGTGAGTACACTCCAAAACAAATTTTCTTTATACGATTCTTGTTTAAGGTTGAAAAAAGCTCACTTATTTACCTATAGTTGAAAGGTTTCAAAATCCATGTGATTTATTGATATTTATTTATCATCTGCATAAATACTTGACTTACATTGCAGGGTGACGGTTCTTCCTGGTATCATGGGTAAATAAAGTCAAAATAATGGACAGAATGGGCACTTTTACAAAATTCCATAGGTTTGTAAACCATTTTTATCTAAAACCTTAGACTTTTCTTTATATTAATAGGAAATTAAACAACCAATCGACAGGCAGATATTGTCAACCTTTATCAATTTTTTTTTGCAACATTATGTGTCGGCAATTTGATTTATTGTGGAATGTAGGTCATCATTGTTATTTTGGATAACAAAAAGCAGTGCAGAGGCTTTTTAGTTCAATTTCACAAATCGCAAGGAAAATCCCGACTGTTCTCTTCTCCCCAACATGGACGTCATCAAAATGATAACATGTTTATCTAACCATTCATTCTACGATTCATATACAAATAGTGGGACCTAATTGGTCATGGAATTAGAACGAAAGAATTTCATATAACATAATTTTGACAACGCAATGGTTTTGAGCCTTCCACTTTACGCTCATTAAGCCTTTCCCTTTCACTTGCCACTAATTCTTCGATGAAAACATCAATTATTGAATCTGAGAACGTGAAATTAGATATCTGTGTACGATATACTGCTCGTGTATACAACACCGTTTAAGATTTCTGACCGCTTCCATTAAAAAAAATGATATGTAGTAAAACGTTGCAGTAATCCTGCCATCTGCCTGTTAAACGTTGCAGTAATCCTGCCATCTACCTGTTAAACGTTGCAGTAATCCTGCTATCTACCTATTAGGATTTCAAAATATAGTCCACGACGTGCAATTTATAGCAAATGTCGGTTTCATAGATTGACACGTGTTCACAAAAAACATCATACGTTCAAACGGAAGATCTCGTAACTAATTAATACATGATTCCATGATTATTTCACACGGTTACTTTACACCCTCGTCTACAAATACAGTACATTAACCAAACCTCAAATATATGGATCAAAATTTGAAATACTTCAATAATCTTTCCATTTTTTTATGCTCTTTGCACGTCATGAAGCTCTCAGCATCGCCTCATTAAAGTGGTTTTACAGCTGTGACGTCAGACATTCAGGCCGGCACTTCCATGCCCATATTCCCTTGTGTTTAGTGCCCTCAGACGCCGCCAGCACAGGATGATAATCTTGGTCGTTGTCCCAACAGCTGTAAACAAGACCCTGGATAAACAGTTAGCAGTGCGGCGGCTGCTGGTAGGGACCAACTAAACAGTTTAGGGCGCCATAAACTGGCCGGCGATGCACTGCTAAAGGGCCCGCGCGCCTCACCCTGTTAAATGCTTCATAACTTGGCCGTCAGATCTGCTGGTTACAAAATCGCAGGTGCCGGCATTGTGCCGTTATTGGACCACCGCTGGGCCACAACTGGGTCGTCATTGGTAAAGAATTGGGCCGTCATTGAGCCGCCATTCAACTGTCACCGGTAGTCCCAGGGTCACATTGCCACTGAATTGAGCCGTATCTGCGACACACCACGGGTCGTCATTAGGCCGTCACTGGCAGGCCACGGGAGATCTGTGACCCGTTATCTCGGGACATGTAAAGTGCCGTGCCGATTCCCTGTTGGTTGTGGAAGAGGGGCAAGCGTACCTAATATTCGTGCATGTGAACTCTCACCCAAATATCCCTGAGCCTCCTTTCAATGACCAAACCTGTCATAGCATGTTTCAGTTTGTAATAAGCAAATGTGATGCAGAATCATAGTGTATGTGGTTGGTTCAGACATAAGGACTGTGACAAAAGATGCTTGGAGATGCGGCAGTCAACCACCAGAGGACGCAACGTTTATTTTCCTAGGCTGAGAACGAGCATCTTGCTAATGAGCTTTCAGCCGAGTGACAACAACAAACTGTTGCTAGAGTCGTGTGTCTTGTTACCTCAAGCTTGTTAATGGGAGGGCTGCGCTAACATTTCCACAACGAATGAAAATATCAGTTTGATGCTGTAGTGGGGAGAGAGACGCATTATCTCTACTCAGAAACATCAAAGGGAAACCAAGGGATTAATCCTCTGTGCGTTTCTGCAGGGAAACTGTTGTCTTTGATGACGTTGCGCCACTCCATCAAGTCATTACCTTGACTTACCTGACTCCGACGTGAACTTTTTCCGTCACACTTACTGTAGAGGAGATGACGGGTGGAAAGATAAAAATTGTGAGTCTGAAACGACTCACAGGATGAATGAATTTATTATGACACATTCAATCATAAAAAGTTGTAAACATAAACATGCATCCTTGCAATCAAACAATGTCTAGATTCACTTATAACGTTTTCAATTCTACCTTTTTCTCACCAGAATACGGTTCAATCGAAATAGAACTTGATTAAAAAACGTATTCAAACTTTAGTTTTTTGATTTGCGTAATGAAAGAGACGATTTCCTGTCCAGTGGAACGTTGTTTTATGAGTTGGGTGTTACACCGTGACAGTGAACTGAACTGAATGACAGTGAAATGAACTGAATGACAGTGAACTGAACTGAATGACAGTGAACTGAACTGAATGACAGTGAACTGAACTGAATGACAGTGAACTGAACTGAATGACAGTGAACTGAACTGAATGACAGTGAACTGAGCTGAATGACAGTGAACTGAACTGAATGACAGTGAACTGAACTGAATGACAGTGAACTGAACTGAATGACAGTGAACTGAACTGAATGACAGTAAACTGAACTGAATGACAGTGAACTGAACTGAATGACAGTGAACTGAACTGAATGACAGTGAACTGAACTGAATGACAGTGAACTGAACTGAATGACAGTGAACTGATCTGAATGACAGTGAACTGAACTGAATGACAGTGAACTGAACTGAATGACAGTGAACTGAACTGAATGACAGTGAACTGAACTGAATGACAGTGAACTGATCTGAATGACAGTGAACTGAACTGAATGACAGTGAACTGAACTGAATGACAATGAACTGAGCTGAATGACAATGAACTGAACTGAATGACAGTGAACTGAACTGAATGACAGTGAACTGAACTGAATTACATGGAACTGAACTAAATTACAATGAACTGAGCTGAATGTCAATATACTGAACTGAATGAAAGTGAACTGAACTGAATGACAATGAAGTGAACTGAATGACAGTGAACTGAACTGAATGACAATGAAGTGAACTGAATGACAGTGAACTGAACTGAATTACATGGAACTGAACTGAATGACAATGAACTGAACTGAATGGCAATTAACTGAACGGGATGCTAATGAATTGAACTGAATGATAATTAATTTGACTGAAAAGCAATGAACTAAACAGAACGACAATGAACTGAACTGAATAATACTGAAGTAAACTGAAAGACAAGGAACTGAAAACCTTTTTTTCACATTTATTGCGTTGTGTTTAATAACAATGGAACATTTAAAAGCAACGTGATCGCCATAACCCTTCGTTCCTCCATCTGCCCATCCGATTACTGGACTACTGTTGGCTGATACACTTCCATGCTTACATCAAAAAGATCGACCAAGTATCTGGTTCAGTGTTGCTGCAGCAAAACACGTGCGTTCCCATAACAACTCACACATCACTGGTACTCCGTTTGAAAAAGCAATACCCATGCTTTCCTCTAACGTGACTCATCACTGGTAGACTGTTTGAAAAAGAAATACCCGTGAGTTCCTCTAACAACTCACTCATCACTGGTACACCGTTTGAAAAAGGAATACCCGTGCGTTCCTCTAACAACTCACTCATCACTGGTACACCATTTGAAAAAGAAATACCCGTGCGTTCCTCTAACAATTCACTCATCACTGGTACACTGTTTGAAAAAGCAATACTCATGCTTTCCTCTAACAACTCACTCCTCACTGGTACACTGTTTGAAAAAGAAATACCCGCGCGTTCCTCTAACAACTCACCTATCACTGGTACACCGTTTGAAAAAGGAATACCCGTGCGTTCCTCTAACATCTCACTCATCACTGGTACACCATTTGAAAAAGAAATACCCGTGCGTTCCTCTAACAATTCACTCATCACTGGTACACTGTTTGAAAAAGCAATACCCATGCTTTCCTCTAACAACTCACTCGTCACCGGTACACTGTTTGAAAAAGGAATACTTGTGCGTTCCTCAAACAGCTCACTCATCCTTGGAACACTGTTTGAAAAAGAAATGCCCGTGCGTTCCTCTATCATTTCACTCATCACTGGTACACTGTTGAAAAATAAATACCCGTGCGTTCCACTAGTAGCTCATCCAAAAACTGGTCGACTGTTAGCCCTAACTATATACCTGCGTTCCCCGAGGAGCTCAATCATTCACTAGTTCACTGTTTGTCATAACATTACCCATGCGTTCTATTAACACCTCGTCAAAGAACTGGTTCACAAATGGTTATAACAGGAATCATATATTCCTCTCACAACCCCTCCATAAACTGGTTCACTGTTGGCCGTCACAATAACCCCGCCTTCCTCTAACAGCTCATCCGTTAACTGGTTCACTGTTGGCCGTCACAATAACCCCGCCTTCCTCTAACAGCTCATCCGTTAACTGGTTCAAAGTTGGTTGATAAATAAAAGCGTTCCTCTAACCTCCCTACTAGTCCCTGGATTACTGTTGCCTTTAACTATGAGAAATGTTCCTCTAAAAGCTCACTCATTAAATGGTTCTGTGGGGGATATTTCCCAATTAATTGAGATCCCTGTTCCACGTGTGGAGGTTCCAACAATATCCACTTATACTCTTCATTATTGTCTAATTAGTTATTATTCATGATTCTTGATTTCGTTATTTATGTTTTTATATTTATAACTGCATAATTTTATGTACAGCCAACCACAATACACTTTTTCATGGCTTTGTGCGTCATAGGAGGGGCGATACTTAAATGCTATATAATGATGTGATTGATCTGGAAGGAGTTGGTTGATTTTATGCCGTCTCGAAGAGAGGTGAGCCTAAGCCTCTGTGACGGCCCTCTATTATTGCTCCTATCGTCGCCCCATCTGACTGTCAATTGACCGTAATCAGTGTTTACCGTCAGTTTACCTTCTCTAATATATTGCATTGGTGCTGCCTGAAAACTCTTTTTATTAAAATTCCAACTGTGAATCCGATTGCCTCCTTGGTGTCACGCCTTGTTAGGCCCTTGGTGTCCAGGACCTATACTTGCCTGGATAACCATTGCTAGCCAACTTGACCGAGACTTCAGAGCGGGGCATCGGGTCAAGAAGTGCAGGGCGCCAACAGTTCCCTGTTGGCAATAGTGATAACCCGCGTTCATCTAACAGGTCATTCAGTAACTGGCACGGTATTGTCCATTGCGTATTGTCAACATTCCTCTAACCGCTCATCCAGTAACTGGCACGGTGTTTTCCATTACGATGGGCAACATTCCTCTAACCGCTCATCCAGTAACTGGCACGGTATTGCTCATTACGATGGTCAACATTCCTCTAACCGCTCATCCAGTAACTGGCACGGTACTGTCCATTACGATGGTCAACATTCCTCTAACCGCTCATCCAGTAACTGGCACGGTATTGCTCATTACGATGGTCAACATTCCTCTAACCCCTCATCCAGTAACTGGCACGGTATAGTCCATTACGATGGACAACATTCCTCTAACCGCTCATCCAGTAACTGGCACGGTGTTGTTCATTACGATGGACAACATTCCTCTAACCGCTCATCCAGTAACTGGCACGGTGTTGTCCATTACGATGGACAACATTCCTCTAACCGCTCATCCAGTAA
>SDVV010005561.1:0-19114 GCA_016164225.1 Gammarus roeselii | reverse complement strand
ATATGTATGTATATATATATATATTCTGAATATATAACGTTTTCACGTGCAGACCGACGCAGTATCATCCGTATCAGGGCAGTCCGATGCCTAGTCTTCGCCCAAACTACCAGCGTCATCCGCTGCCTGTACCTCACTGGTCGCAACCTCAACAACCGTTGCAGAAACTACCAATGCAAGCACAAGCATACCCGCAACAGACTCGACCTAATCATCCATCAGGAGACTTTTACCAAGTCGGGCATATACAAAGTTTAGTTTTTTTTTTAATTAATTATTACATCTTCCTTATCACCTTCACCATAGGTTGTCTGATACGTTAGGGGTCTAGTCTGTCTTCCGAGATTAGCTCAAGTGAGTGAATACGCTATAGCATCGTAACCTCTTGACTGAAGAAGTCGGGACTTAGTACAATTCTAGACTTGTGCAGATTTATTTAATGTCTCCAAGCGATACACTCGATAGAACCTATTTATATTTAAAAGTCATATTCATAAACAATAAACGTTGGTAGAGTCGTTGACACAAAATTTCCAGCTTCAATGAATGCAAACCTCTAGAGAACCCGATTATAGGTGAATACACGATTGATCATCAATTTATCGGTCATGTTGTTTACTCGACGGTAAAACTGATTATGTATCCACCGCCTCAACGGAACCCTACTGATACAGACAAGCAAACAGGTTACAACATGTATCGTATACTAATGTATAAAAGGGCGTGTGCTGCAGCTCCGACATTGTTTGTGCTCTTGATCTTGTCGACGACACACCTTCCTCTGAAATGTAAGTATCATGTCAATATTTCAATTTTAAAGATATCTTTGCTATTTGTGTATTGTTTTAGGTGTCCGTTATTTGTTAATCTACAATGAAGTAATTTTATTCTTGTAGGATGAATCAAAACGATATGGTAATAGCAGATGCGCCATTGTTGAAGGATGCAATGAGGTTTCCGTGCTCTAGCGCAAGCCTCGCAATCTCCATAAGCCCTAGCTTAAGCGTCGCAATGTCCGCAAGTCCTAGCGTAAGCTCGCAATCCGATAGCACCTCCCTTTCGTCTTCGGAACAACGCGGAGTTCAGTCTACCGCTCCGGAACTACTCGGAGTTCAGGCTACTGTTGGTATGGATCCATTCGTCACTCAGTCTACTGATGGTTTGGCGATGTCTCCTGTTGACCCGTCAACTGATGATCCGTTCGTCGCTCAGTTTACTGCTCCGGAACTACCCGGAGTTCAGTCTACTGCTTCGGAACAGATCGGTACTCAGCCTACTCATGCCTTGGTAGCGTCTCCAGTTGGACATTTCGTCACTACTGATGATTTGGGTGAGGCTATATTTCACCCACCTACCTTTGTAGGTATTTTGGACCACCACTTCGTAACATCGACATTTATTCCACACACTGAACACGTCAACATATCGTTCATGATAACATTAGGATGTTAAAAATTAGTGAATCACGTTGAAACTAAATTAGGATGATTTCAAAGACTCCAATGCACCATGAGGGTTAAAATAGGGAAACAATAGAGGATACATCGATAGATGACAAGGACTGGGTATTAAACACAGAAGCGATCCAGCTGATAAAAAACACTTTGCTATCTGAGTTAATTGAGGATCTCGGGGTATATTTACAAAATAAATTAGATATACAGGAGCATCAAGGTAGTGGCTGGAGTATCAATACAGTAACCGCTGTTGAGCTGAAATTCTACAAGACAGGGGCTAAAGGAACAAAACGAATGGAGAATTATGCTCCTTGGCCCACAAATTGTCTAGAAAGGTACCATATAGTCAACATCTAGACAAAAAACAACAATTGCGTATTGACAAGCATGATTGCCCATTTCCACTTGAAACAACATACAAAACTCTCAAATTTCAAATAACAATCATGTGATACATACATCCCGTACAAAAATACCTATTTCACCTCCTCAAATCTTCCCTTGAACACACCTGTGGCTTTAGAAGATTTACCAAACATAGAAAGAAATTGTGAAGTTAACATTAGTCTATATCAGCTCACAAAAGAGAAGGAAGGTTATAGTCTGGTCAGTGTATACAGAAACAGTTTAGAGGCCAGTGAGTAGCGCACCATCCATCTAGTGCAAATCTTAGATGCTAATCATGTCGCCCTCATACCATGTTTTTCTACATTTATGAAAACATTCAGACATACGAGACATAGAGAAAACTTTTATTGCCCCTTCTGCATGCAAGGAGAGCAGGAAAGCAAAAAAGCCAGACACGTAAGATTGCGTTCGTCCACTTCAGGCTTGCAAAACATCAGTATGCCTGAAGAAGGGGAAATGTATCAATTATCAGCCATACACGCAACAATGAAACCCCCTGTTGTTTGTTATTATGACTGTGAATCTGTGCTGGAGCCCATCCAACAGATAAACATGTAGTCAATCTACACTAGTTGTGCATGTACAGTTATACTCCTGTGGATAAAGACGGAAAATTGTATAGCACAAAGTAGTCGATTTGACAACAGTTCCCCTTGAGGAGATGGAGACACATCTTGTCAAGAATATGTTGTTAGATTATAATGAATACATGTCACCCATACCATTGTTCCCCATCGCCATCCTCACCAAACAAGATGTAAAAATTTTTTGCGAAAGCAAAGCATGTGAATGCTGCGGAGATGCTTATGGAGAAATGGTAAAAGGCGAGTACTTCATCATAACCATTACGTGGAGGGGGTCTTCGTGCCCAACAAAGAGGTAATAACAGGAAATTACTTGGCCGCATTATGCCTTATTGTAACTTCAGAATAACGGAAAAACTCCGGTTCATGCCATGTATTGCTCACAGTGCATCGGCCTACGACATGAGGTACATCTTGCGTGGATTGGACGGCAAAAACTTTTCCAACTCAAATGCATTGCCAAAACAATCAGATAAAATGTTCAGCATCTCTGTCTTCTTAAACGATGCCACGAGAAAGTACGGTGTTAAGTTCATCTACTCGTTTTCATTCCTCAACTCAAGTTTAGACAGTCTTGCCAAAAATGTTAAAGATAGTGGCCATGACATGCCACTCCTCAAATCCCATCTCACAAGTCTCGGTTACAGTGACAAGGTTCTAGACCTCGCCACTCGAAAAGGACATTTTGGCTACGAAGTCATAACATCGGATTCTGTGCTAGAACAAACAGACATCCCGTCGCAACAAGCCTTCTACAGCCAACTTCGAGGCAAAGGAATATCAAACTCTGATTATACTGAAGTGATCGAAATGTGGCATGCAGCAAACTGTAAGACTTTGCGTGACTACATGATCATATACCTACTCATCGACACACTGCTGCTGACCGAAGTCTTCCAAAAGTTTAGGGAGACCATGACACGCGACTATACCCTGGATCCCGTCCATTTTGTGAGAATCCCTGGCTTTGCAATGCAAGCCGCCCTCTACGAAGGAAAGATGAAACTGGAGCTGGTCAAAGATATTGATCTCCTGAACTTGATTGTCAAAAATACACGAGGAGGATTCGTGACGTTGGCGATTCAATCCCCGATTCAAAGACTATGACCCTACATTACCCATGTCTTCAGCAGCAATGTGGGACTTTAACAGTCTTTATGGTGGATGCTTGAGCGAACCCCTCATCATTGGCGAAATCCTCGAGCTCACACCGGAAGAAATTCAAGCATTCGACTTGGTAAACACAGACTGTTCTGGCGAGTATACGTACATTGTCTGCGTCGATGCCCAAGTCAGCGATGAAGTTGCACGTAAAACAGACGAGCTACTGCTACATCACGAAGAGGTTACCTTGGACGATGTTTCGCCTTTTACAAAAAATCTCTTGGCTGGCTCGGAACATCTCAAAAACCGAAAACGAGCAGATCGTAAGCTGGTTGCTAGTCATCTACCTCAAACTGACTACCTCGTGGCCTTGGAACTTCTTCAAGTACTCCTCAGGCAAGGACTGGAAGTCACCAAGGTTCATCGAATTTTTCGCATAAAACAGGAACCCATCTTCAAATCGTTCATCACGAAAAATATCCAGAAACATCCGGAGTCTACAAACTCCTTCGAAAAGTCCCTGTATAAACTGCTCTCAAATAGTATTCACGGGAAGCTTTTGTTCAACATGCTCAACCGAAGTCTAGAGGCAAAGGTCGTGTGCACCCACAACGAGTTCCGAAAACACACTGCCAATCCCCTCCTAAAAAACTGCTACGCTATTGGTTCCGAAACAGTCATCATGATCCTCAAGCAAAAAAAATCCGAATGATTCATCCACTCCAAAGCAAAAGTATAGAGCTTCTTCTATGACAGCTTCTTCTATGACACACTGAAGCCACGCTACGGCGATAACGTCTCGCTCATTTACTCGGACACAGACTCCTTGCTGGTCCAGTTCAAAGGCGTGGCCGACATTGAAGCGCAAATGCGGCAAGCTCCCCTGGCTGAATACATGGACTTCAACTATCCTGAAGACCATCCCATGTTCGATGAATCCAAGAAAGGACAGCTGGGCTACTGAAAAGCGAAACAGCTGATGAGTACCAGAGTGAAATCATCTGCTTACAACCCAAGTGTTACAGCATGCTGCTTGAGTCCGACGCCACAAAATCGGCTGCTAAAGGTGTCAATTACCAGACACAAGCCAAAATCAAACATGAACAATAAAGAAACATCCATAACCAGAAAACCTACACACATTTTGAGCATGCCAGCTCCAAACTGTACGCACTATTAAAAATTGCCTCAGTAAGTTTGAAAACAAACGTCACTATCCCGACGCGTGCACAACTCTTGCCTATGGATACCCGGACATTCCTAAAAAATTCGTTGAAAATAAACCTACCATCACTAAAAAGAGGAAGCGATGTGACTTGGGTGAGGATGCCGATGAAGAAATGGATTTAACATGGAAGAGACGCAAGCCGGGTGAGACCGTCTTTGGCGATTACACTCGCGATGAAAGTACCTCCATGTCTTCAGGATTTATTCTCTAAATATTCCTTGTATGTAAATATGTAAATAAAATAAAAATATATAAAGTTGTTTGATTATCCTACTAGTAAGAGTATATATTGATAACTACATGCGGTTTGTTGTCAGTATGACGTAGGACCCAGTGCAGGATGCAGGAACCGGGAGAATTTTTTGTCTATGTCTCATCGCTAAGCAGTAGCCAATTGTACCAAAACAAAACGTCTTCAAGTTTTACTAATAATATTTATCCAGGAATACAGCTACAGGGAGAGTGGAGCGTAGAACTTGTAGAAGTATTCTATAATGACTGGTTCAAGATAAAAAAAAGCATGATATGCAATACAAAATTGTAATCTACATAGACTATTTGAATGATGAAAATGAATGAATCGGGCATGAAAAAGCATTGTTTATTCCTAGCGAGAATATCTTAGGCAATACATTGGAATATTACATCTCCGAGCTAGAAATCAATATAAGAAAAAGTCTGTTGAGAAAGCAAATCGTTAGAGATGAAGGAAAATTGGTTGAATATGATAAGGCCACTCGACGCATAAAGTTCAATGCCTTTATTCTACAAAACATGTCGCAACACAAATATACCGAAGCTATGGTGAATTTGTACTTTGTCGTAGATAGACCGGCTGATTTAATGGGCGGAGTGATTTGTAAATATAATGTCGGTGAAGGTGGCGTAAGTGAAAAAATGTCCATCATGAACGATAATGTACGATAATTTAACGCAGTTTTATGGGCGACAAGCAAGTCAATATTCTTGATGTTATTCCTATTAATAACTCTTATTCATTTACACACGCTCATGTCAAATATAAAAAATTACAGCGTAGTCATATTGATTCCGCTTCCATCGATCTACGAGATGGTGTTGGCGGTATCATCCCGTTCAAGGATGGTGGATCGAGCCTATGCGTATTGCATTTTAAAAGAAGCTAGAGCCTTATAAATATAATGCTCGATACAAAAAAGGTCAATTGGTATCTAGCAATCATGAGGGTGGTATATGCATATCCGTCGTACAAACAATACGAAGTGTTATTCGCGAAATGTGACAAAATACGTAGTGAAAGTTTACATGATATTGACAAATTCACAAGTCCAATTTCGTACCAGAGGGGCAGCGGATTCTTCTCAACCATAGCCAGTCTTGTAAGACGCACATTGCCTTTTCTACGGAGAACATTACAACCTACAGCTGCCGATATGGCTCGGAACATAGCACACGATAACTCGGAGCAGAAAGATATGCGACAATCAACAGAGGAACATGGGGTTGCTACACTCAAGAATGTTATAAAGAAAGCCATGGTTGGAGGTAAGATCACAGAAAAAGTAACGAAAAATCGTAAATCGAAGAAAAATCACGGAAGAAAGATTAAGTCGTGTCGTCCATTATTTAATTACTAATAAATACCAGTGTACATGTACCAATAACGTTAGTTTCGGGTAAAGTTCTATACCGACAACGTGCTTGGTGGATCATCTCTCAAAATGACGGGGGTAGAAGCCCCTACGGAAAACTATAAAATGGGAGTGATTGATATGTTTCCTTCCATCAACAAGAAATATTTAATTGAATCAAGTATCGAATTGAAATTTGAAAGAAATTATTTAAGTACAAACAGCAGCCGGTATGATGGTAGAATTGCCGATTCCTTTATAGAATTTCATATTCCAGGATCGGATAATGAAATGGTCGACTTGAGCTCGTTAACTGCAGAAGTGAAAATCCATGTTAGAAATGCCGATGGAAGCGCATTGGCCGCCGCTGCAAATGTAACACTCGTTGACAGATTTTTTTCATCGTAAGTTCCAAACTCACTCTCTATTCCTAAATGATGTTCAGTGCGAAGGAAACAGTTATACAGGACTACTAAATAATCTCAACACCTATACATCCATGAAGAGTTCCGATCTAAATAATGAAGGGTTGAATATGATATATAAATCATTGCAAACACCCATTCCAGATACCATCGTCGCGGGGAAGTTTGCTAATCAAAACGAAAATGAGACTTGGATTCAAGAAAGTGTACGTCATGGTATACATATGATGGGACCACTAAACTTTGATGTTTCCGGTAGCAATAGTTATCTATTGGATAATTTCAGCGTAAATATACGTTAGGAGCTGGCAAAACCTAGTAGCGCTCTTCTAACACATGACAATTAACAATACATCTATTTAGTTATTCATGCAAATTAGGGTGTAAAAAAGTTGTACCATACCCTACAGCTTTGCTTGCTCTAAATAAAGCGCTCTCAAAAAACAATGACATGATTGAATACATGTTCGATCGGCCTGTTGTCAAAACAATCGTGTTTCCTACCGGTCAAAACTCCATCTCCAGTGATTCCTTCAACGAAGTTGTTCCTCATAAAATAGCCCTATTTCTCGTTGATCAAGCTGCACATAACTGAGCATATGATTGCAATCCAAATTACTTCCAGCATAATAATATCACAAACGTTATCAACGATGTAAACGGAAACTGCGTTACCAACATTAGATCATCGTTTCCAAGAGAGTGTGCCCAAATACACCATCAAACCCTTTCGGCTCTCGGGAGGCGCAACAGCGCTCATCTCATCACAAGACAAACGTTCCTTGCAGGAAGAACTATATTTGTTATAGATACAAGACCCACCGATTCTGAAGATGTCATTAACCTAGAGAAACGAGCAAACGGTGAACTGTGAAAATCCACCAACTAAGAAAAAGATCTTGTCCCTGGTAGGTTATACACTCGGTGTCATCCAAATAAATTCGGCAAGGAGGGTATTCCCCAACTATCTACAGTAATCAAAGATAATAATCAAATTGACCACATATCCAAGAGCGACCCAATTATGAAACGCGCCTATATAAGGTGTTTTGCGGGAAACAGAATGCCCGTGCATCATGATTGTTAACAGCGAAAGCGATCCCAATGAAATGGATCACTGGGTCCTGATATTCAAAAACGACAACAAACACTACTTTTTTTATTCTTTGGGTTTAATACAAAAATATATGGAGAAAATATAGCTTTGTATTATAATATCCATGCAAAAATACAACTTGTACTACAGAATCCAATCCAAAGTGATCAATCATTGGTCTGTGGAGCTTAATGCATCTACTTTGCCCGTATAAAAGATAATCGAGCGATTCCCTAACAGCGAACGACGTAGAAATGATACCAAGGTTGAAAAATTCATCACGAACGTGTCCGAAAATTAACATTCATGCAAGAAGAATATGTGTGGAGTATTAACCTTTAATACAGCATGTAAATTTTTATGAAACTGCTACTATCAATAAAAAATTATCTTACAAATGTATGTTGTCATTACCCCAAAAAACATTCAGAGGACACAGCATTGAAAATGCACAAATGCAACATGACATGCAATGAAGTTGCAATACAATATACCCAAGCATTGAACTGCTAATACCCTTATGTAAATATATAACCTAATTACTAACTATAAACATATATAAGCTATCCATCTGTCCGAAATGAGTCATTCACCTCCGTTCCCCTTCCCGCGCTAAAACCCGGTTCTTACCCGGCCGCTTGACTCAAGGTTGCATGCATCGCGCCCAACAATACCCCACCGCTAATTAACCCCTACCTTATTCCTTCACTAATTTGCGTCTTGTATCCCTTTACACTTCTGAGGTGTGCTGCTGCTGTTTCTCGTGTATATTTTGTTGCGTTATGATTCTAATGTCATCTGCCCATTAGCTGATATAAGTTTTGGGTTGTGTTGGTGGTGGCAAGTCGTGCATGGAGACGTTAAAGAGTGAAGCTGAATGGACAGAGCTGGGGGGATCGCCTTTGGGGAAATGCCGTGTTCATGATGGCTGGTTAATATAGACTGTGTGCTCATGACTGATGAGTTGAAATTAGCAGGCTGTTTCTTGTGGTTTGAATGGATGTGTGTTTTGAGAATATTGTTTTTAAGGACAAGCCATGGAACTGTGTTGATGACCTTATTAGTGACAAAGGTGCGTACCACCGTGTTGCGTTCAGGCCATCGTGTATAATATGTGTGATGGTGATGAGCAGTTTGATTTTATAGTGCTGTGTCCTGAAGCCGCGTTTTATAGTTTGAAAGATTTGGGAGGATAGAAATCGGTCCACATGAGGCTGGTTTCGTAAGGCTTACTTGGTATCAAGATGGATATAATTTCCACTTGTTTTCCCGTGTTCTGTAAGGTGATGTGAATAATGAAGAGATTAAAGATATCTGTATCAAACCTAATGGCCGGTGATCTAAGATGTTTAAGATAATGAATGATATGCCATCAGAACCCATTACAGATGATTTTTGTGGGTTAGTTGATGACGTACAGCCGATGTTTGGGTCTATCTGTAATTTGTAAAACTGCTTGAGTATCTGCCTATTATCTGGACGGTGTGGAAGGTGGCAACTGTTTGTATTTGGTTCGTTGAGTACGTCTGCATGTTGATGGTCTCATGGTATGGTGTGAGTGTTGGGTAGTAGGATTATCTCGTGTGCGACTATATGGGTTGTGTTTATGTTGTTGAGGCTCGCTCCTGATCAGTATGGCTGCACATTCAGCTGTCCGAAATGTCTGCATCTACCTCTAAGTTAAGAGCTTAAATCTGTATGATTCGGTCGTCGGTGGAGGATAATTTTCGGACGTGGTCTCGCTGCTGAGTTTCATTCTTGATGGGGACCGAAATGGTTGAATTAAAGCCACAGACGAACCCGGTGGGTATGTGCTGTCTCTCTGCATGGTTGGGCACGGTGGTGAAGTGCTTAGTGGCAACATCAATTGATGTGTTGTGTGATGTTGACTCGTGTAGAGTGGTTTCTGTAGACTCGATGTGTCCGTCTTTCTTGTAGTTGAGATAAACTTTGTGTGGGTTGGTGGGGGTTGGGGATCGAAGTTAATAATTGATAGCTGTAGGGAGGTGGTCAGACGACATGTCTTGGTGGACCGCCCATTGACACTTGAGGTTAAATTGGGAGAGCAGAACAATCTGTCAAGAGAGGTTAGCTTTGCGTTGGGATTGAAAGCTTACGAGTGTTTGGGTTAATTAATGTGATCAGTTTGTCTAATTGATTGACGAAGGCGATCAGCTATTTGATCAATGTTTTGTGTGAGGAGCCAGGAGTTATCGAGTGCAGCTTTTTGATCAATGTTTTGTGTGATGAGCCAGGAGTTATCGAGTGCAGCTTTTTGATCAATGTTCCGTGTGATGAGCCAGGAGATATCGAGTGCAGCTTTTTGATCAATGTTCCGTGTGATGAGCCAGGAGTTATCGAGTGCAGCTTTCTGATCAATGTTTTGTGTGATAAGCCACGAGTTATCGAGTGCAGCTTTTTTATCAATGTTTTGTGCGATGAGCCAGGAGGTATTGAGTGCGTTAAATGCACCTCGAGCGAAAGTGTTGGAGGTGGTATTGAATAGTTTTGGTGAAATGTGTCCAGCGGTTGACATGATCTGGATGGGCGGATGTGTACGGTTAATAGAGTGTATTGTTTCTCATGAGTTTGAATGAGTACTGATTACACCGCTGGTGTTTTGTCTGGTGGTAGTTGCGCGAGAGTGTATGTAGTTGTGTTCGTAAAGCGGAAATCTGCATGCGCTAGTGCGCACAGGTATCATCGTTGAGACTGGTACAAGGTTTACAACTACACGGACCAAGTCAGCTCCGAAAGCAACGCTACACAATGTTTACAGCTACGCGGTCTACTTAAGTAGAGGTACAATTTAGTTATTCAGGTAAGATTAAGACTCAGACAAAACGAATCCCCGCCTCCAACCACTCAGAACTCCAAGAGTAATATGCACGTGCGCCAGTGCGCACAAATAGTATCGTCGAAATTGGTACAAGGTCTATGGCTTCACGGACTAGATCAACTCCAACCACAACGCACCACAGGTTTCATAGCTACGCAGTCCAGGTCAACCCCTGAAACTTCATATGGTCCGTGCACGCGCGAGCGACCATAAACTAAAGAAAAACACCTATTCACAAAATCATAAACAGAAACTCCCGCACAAATTCATTAGCATGATATATTATACATAACAATTGATTGATTTGGGCCTCATTTCCACCAGAGCCTCAACGTGAGTCATAATAGGCTCCCCCGTAGGACGCGATATACATGATAAAATTGTGGATTGTGAAGAAAGTAAAGGCAGGTTCGTCACGGGCAGGAAAACTGCTCCGATTATTGATTTCGTACTCATTGGTTAAGGGGATAGGGCAACGGGGGTGAGAGGTCCCTCGGGTCACAATAGAGCCTGATAAATCCCGGACGGTAAACCAAGTCCCCCGGGTCTTCCCGAGCTCCCTGGGTCCCTCGAGACCCCCCGTCTCAGCTCATCTCGGCTTGTCTCGAATCATTTCGGCCAGTCTCGGCTTATCGCGACCAACCCGACTCGGCTAAACATGTTTCGACTGATCTCGACGCACCTCGACCAGCCTCGACGTGGTTCTCCCCCTCTAGGGTGGTGATCATATGGACTGTAATAACAAAAAAATTCACTCAAGCATTTTAGGGTGGGAGTGGGGTGGCAGAGGTGTCTCGGGTCCCAAAAATGCCCGACCCAGGCCATTGAGTCCTGATTGAAAGACGCTCCCGTGTCTCCAAATGATCGAACCATTTTGAGACCAGGCCGTTGAGTCGTGATTGAAAGACGCTCTCCGTGTCTCTAAATGATCAAAGCATTTTGTTACCAGGCAATTGAGTCGTGATTGAAGACGCTCCCGTGTCTCCAAATGATCGAACCATTTTGTGACCAGTCCATTGAGTCAAGATTGAAAGACGCTTCCGTGTCTCCAGATTTTAGTTACAAAAAGGCAGCTTTTCTGGAGTTCAATAAAACTAGCACAGATTAACGAAATAATTCCTTGCAAAAGATCGGTTGGCACTCACTGACCCTTACCATCAGAAAAATTATAAACCCATTTTTTCATCTCGTTTTTTTTATGTTATGAAAATAGATGTACAGTAGCAAAAGAAAATTCGTTTATTACCGAAAATCAAACTAGACTTTTCCTTCGCGGAATTTAACTTCATGTGGAAAATTCTTACGGTATTATATCTGGACATCCATTCTAGATGGATAATTTCAATTAAATTTCCAATGAGTTCAAATGTCGAGCGAATAATGATATTTGAAGATTTTTCTTAATTTTCAATGATAAACGAATTTTCTTTCGCTGCTGTACGTCCCGATATTTATTGCACAAAATTATTATTCGTGCTAATAAGTAGCCAAAATCAACTCTTGAGTTAGTTTCCAAGCTGACCGTTGTTCCTAAAATTCGTAATATTTGTGTTCATTGTAGAATAGTGACATCACAGCCTGCAGCCAAATCAAAATGAACTTTGTCATGAATAGTGCATAATTTTGAATTTTTTTTTTTCAAATAACATCATTATCATGTACGAACATTAAAAAATTAACGTAAAGATATTACCATCCACACTTCCAATTTATCGATGACGAGTTGCGAGGTCTCTGAATCTTCAAGACAATCGCGCAGCAATTGTCGATCAATCAGTTTGGCGTCGATAGTAAACGAAACCATCATAAGGTTGCTATGAACCACCTCGTCGATCACCTTAAAGACAATAGCATAACTCACAACACTCAGCACGGCTTCCGTCGCAAGAGTAGCTGTTTGACGAATCTGCTCCAATTTTAATGTGATCAACATGTACGATTATTAAAAGACAGTGAACGTCATTCATCTAAACTTCCAAGAGACCTTCGACAAGGTGCCTTACAGTAGACTGGTACACAAATACTATGAGCTCGTAATTAGTGGAAACGTATTTCGCTGATTTCGCGCCTGACTGACAGGGCGCAATCAATGAGTTGTCATCGACCCGGCGTTGTCCGAGTGGGGCAGCGTCACCTCTGAGATGCATCAGGGCAGCGTGCTGAGTCAGGTGCTCTTCCTCATCTGTGTGAACTACAAGAATGCAGGGCTTCTGTGCAAGGTATCGAAATTTGTCGAAGACTCAAAGGTCTGCAATGGTGCATGGAGGGAGCAAGTCAGACTCGTGGCCCAACAAGACCGGAGAAATGAAATAGAATGCAAAATGAACGTTAATGCGCATGGAGTTGTCACAAGGCCAACTTCAACTACACAATAGAAGAAAATGACATTGCTGCTGTCGGTCAACAGAGAGACTTGGGTGCCTAATTTCGAGAAAATTGAAATGAAGCACGTAGGTCAAGGAAAGTAACAGGATGGTAAACCCCAATCATGGCATTATTGCTCGTAATTCCTTCCGTAAAACGAAGGACAGAGTGCTGCCACTCGACGAATCTCTCGACCGTCTCCACCTCGAGTATGCTGTCCATCGGCGTACCTCAAGGATCCGTGTTAGGTCCAGTTCTCTTCATAATATTTATAAACGATCTTGATAGTAACGAACTCTCAAACATACACATGTTTGCAGACGATTCTAAGCTAGAAGGAAAATATTTAATCAACCAGAACCAATCAACAATTTTGTTCAATCAGACTTGAACAAAATTGTTCATTGGCCAGAAGTTGGTAAATGAATTTCAATGTCGACATTTGTAAAGTGTTATGCACATAGGTCCTCATAACCCAATGCACGAATATCCAATGCCTAGAGAGTGACAGATTTCTGTCCCCATAAAAAGAGACCTTGATGTCCTCATTCGTCACGACTTAAATAAAAAGTAGCAGTCAATGTAACGATGTCGACAGAAAAGGCAATTAACTGTTAGGCATGAAATCACGCACTATCTAGTACAAGCGCAGACACAGTATTCTCAAGTTCTACAATGTATTGGGGTGGATGGGTGATTATTCATTTTATAGATCATTAACACTTTATTTTAGTGTTTTAGTATTTCATATTTCGTGGGCTCTATTATTTATCTGTGCTCTTTTTTCATGGTAATAAATTTTGGATTAGTTATGTAATTATGTAACGTTAGACGCCCGCAAGAGCCCGAGGTGGTCTATGCAGTGTGTTAGTTAGTCTAGTCCAGCCTACGGTGGGAGAATTTGCGCTCTCCCGGGCACCTTATAAATGTCCGAGCACAGCTAGACGTTTTGATGACTAAATGGTGAAATAACGTTTATGTTGATCTTAGATAGTGAAAGTCTTGAATGGCACTTTGCGTTTAAAAGTGTATGAAGACAACAACAGGACTTTTGGCCCAAACTGCGTGGAGGGGACGAGGCGAGTCGAGGCAGTTTGAGGCGAGTAGAGACGAGGCGACGAGTCGAGACGAACCGAGGCTGGTTGAGACTAGGTAACCCGAGAATGGGGGTACTCGTTGGACCCGGACGTTTCGAGAACCCGAGGGACTTGGAAGGCCAGGAAGATTTTGGGGACCCACTTGGACACTTTCGAGGCTCTTTGGGACACCCTTGAGACCCTTCGGGACCCCCCTGAGAAACTTTGGAACCCGATTGAGGCCCTTCTGAACCCTGGGACCACAGAAAAATGTATACGTGTGAAATGCTTGAGTAGAGCAATTAACCATTACAGTCCGCGGATTACTGGCACAGAGGGCAAGGGTTGCGTATAGGCTGGTCGAGGTGCGTCGAGATCAGTCAAAACATGTTGAGGCGAGTCGAGTTGGTCGCGACGAGCCAAGATTGGCCGAAATGATTCGAAACAAGCTGAGATGAGCTTAGAAAGGGGTCTCGAGGGACCCAGGGAGCTCGGGAAGACCCGGGGGACTTGGGTTAACCTCCGGGATTCGTCGGACTCTATTGATACCAAAGGACCTGTGCCTCCCCCCACCCTATCCCCTTAGACAATGAGTGCGAAATCAATAATCCGAGCAGTTTTTCGGCTCGTGACGAACATGCTCCTACTTTCTTCGCGATCCACAATTTTGTCATGTATCATACATAATACAAATGAATTTGTGCGGTAGTTTCTGCTTGAGATTTTGTGAATAGGTGTTTTTCTTCAGTCTGTGGTCGCTCGCGCGTGCACGGACCATATGTAGTTCCTGGGGTTTACCTGCACTGCGTAGCTATGAACCCTGTGGCGCGTTGTGGTTAGAGTTGATCTGGTCCGTGAAGCCATAGACCTTGTACCAATTTCGACGATACTATTTGTGCGCACTTGCGCGCGTGCTTAATACTCATGGAGTTCTGAGTGGTTGGAGGCGGGGATTCGTTTTGTCTGAGTCTTTATCTTGCCTGAATAACTAAATTGTACCTCTACTTAAGTAGACCGCGTAGCTGTAAACATTGTGTTGCGTTGCTTTCGGAGCTGATTTGGTCCGTGTAGCCGTAAACCTTGCACCAGTCTCAACGATGATACGTGTGCGCACTAGCGTGCGTATATATTACGCTTGAAGTTCTAAATGATCGGAGCGAGGATTCGTTTCGTCTGAGTCTTACCTGAATAAATGAAGTGTACTATAATCGACCTACTAAGCTGAATTGCGTTGCTGTCGAAGCTGACTTAGTCCGTGTAGCCGTAAACCTTGTATATACTAGTCTTAACAATGCTTCCTGTACGCACTAGTGTGCGTACATATTACTCCTGAAGTTCTAAATGATTGAAAGCGGAGGTCTGTTTCATCTAAGCTTTTCTTTTCTTATGCGCACCAGCGTGCGTCTGTCATTGCTAAAATTTTCAACTTTTTCTAGCTTTAAAAGCGTTTTTTTTTCTCGCACACAGAGGCGTGGGAGCCTACTGGAATCCATGATCATTGAGCCCTACAGACGAGCCTAATATGACTCGCGTTGAGGCTCTGGTGGAACTGAGGACCAAATAAAACAAAATCTTCTTTTTAGGAAACAATTGGGCAGGAGCACTTGTACTCATTTTGTTTCCTTGACCTGATATAATCTACTTGTACGTAATGTATGATGTAGACAGACTTCGATTCTGATTCTGTGGCTTTCCAACTGAAATATGTAAACGTCTTCTGAATGAACCAGCAGCGCACATCTACTAGAATCAATACCTCTAAGATATATGACGGCCAAATGCAGTCTGTTTTCAAGGAAGCTGCCACAAAACTTTGCGTGGATTGAGGTATTATCCCTTAATTAAAAGCCAGAGGGTCTTCAAAAGATTAACAAAATCGTCTGGCGATACGCTTAATATAAACCCTTTCGGGCCACTTGGCCGCTAATGGGGCAATTTGTGGAGAATAAAATCCCTGTACGACAGATACAATTAAATCGCCGTCTGGTGGTAAATAAATCAAAATCTCATGACGATAGATAGAACATAATTGTCTGGTAAAAGTATGAATGAAATCCCTATGCGGTGGATAGAGTGTAATCTTCTTGTCATGGACACAATTTAATTTCTAGCCGATAGACAGAATAAGTTATTTGACCTGCCACTACGCTGATTGAGCGTTTTTATAGGCGAAATTATAAATAAAGCTAGAGAAATAATGACAATTAGTTATATCAGAGCAATTACTCATGTCAAATAGTCATAAGAAATTAATTTGTTGAGGTCACATCTGTTGATTCTAGCCGTACATGTTCCATTGTTTCTGCGTTTTTAGTACCTCGGTGATGTCTGTGGCCCTTACAGCTATCGCAGATTTAGACACAACAGAAGTGACGTTGCCGGTGTTCTATTATGTGCTCGCCCACCCCCTACACGTCCCACCATCGTTGCGCTTTATATGACATTGCATCTTATCCATATTTTATGCAGTGTTTAGGTCGGAATGTTACGCGTTTTACAAATTGATACTCCGGTCTGATAAAATACCCATTGCTAAAATACCCATAATGCTCTACGACACACCCGCAGTCATTGGCAACCACCTCCGAACTTATTGAGGGCAGACGTGCTGGTAGCAATAACAAGGCAGAGATATGCGAAAGAGTGTATTCAGATAAATAGTCGCTTGCTCAAAAGTTCGAATGTATTTTTAACAAAAAGAGATGTTGAAGCCTCAGGCAAAACAATATCACCCACTTTTTTTGTTCAACTGCTTGACTTTCCAGGCAAAGTAGAAAATCAAATGGGTACAAAACGCATTCTCCTCTTGGACATGACGACGGTGGAGCATCTGAGGCGATGGCCTCGACCAGAATCAGGCAGCCGCGACGTCACACTGATGCCCTACAGTATATCTGGACACATTTCCAGAGTCGTTTGCCCGAAACTTCCTTGCATAAACCGGACAAAGTAATGGAAGGATTTACCTCGATAAAGTATCTTGGCCAGCACTGGAAACGGCTTTGAATGAGGGCAAGCTGCTGAACAGGGAGGACAGCTAATCGCAAGGGCGGACAGCTGACCGACAGGGCGGACAGCTGACCGACAGGGCGGACAGCTGACCGACAGGGCGGACAGCTGATCGCAAGGGAAGGCAGCTAACCGACAGGGCGGACAGCTGACCGACAGGGCGGACAGCTGACCGACAGGGCGGACAGCTGACCGACAGGGCGGACAGCTGATCGCAAAGGAAGGCAGCTAACCGACAGGGCGGACAGCTGACCAACAGGGCGGACAGCTGACCGACAGGGCGGACAGCTGACCGACAGGGCGGACAGCTGACCGACAGGGCGGACAGCTGACCGACAGGGCGGACAGCTGACCGACAGGGCGGACAGCTGACCGGCAGGGCGGACAGCTGACCGACAGGGCGGACAGCTGACCGACAGGGCGGACAGCTGACCAACAGGGCGGACAGCTGACCGACAGGACGGGCAGCTGACCAACAGGGCGGGTTGATGACCAACAAGGCAGGCAGCTTACCAACAGGGCAGCAGCTGACCAACAAGACGAGCAGCTGACCAACAGGACACAGGACGATTCATTCAACATATATTTTTCAATATAGTTTGATCTTTCAATTAATTTCAGTCACCTAACTGGTCACATTCTCCTTAGTTCACTGGAGCTGCACGGGCTTCTAGGCCTTGACCTGACCTTGGTGACCTAGCAACAGCTCCGTAGAAGCACCAACAAAGGCCACTCCCGGCACTCATGGCACTGCCGCCACAGAACGAGTGTGCAGGCAGGCAGGCAGGAAGGTGTCCAGTGATGCTAAACCGTCCTATTCTGAACAAACTTGGGTAAGCGTCAATAGCGATAATGAATAAGAACGTTACTTGAGCATAAAAAGCGTTAATAATTATTCACGAATATATTGTAACTTTCATATCCGGATACTGCTTCAAATTTGGGAAACGTTCACTGGAAAGTGATGGAATAGCCCAGATGGTATATTAGAAGCCCATCAAAAGCACCACGAAAGCATCTAACACGCTTTCAGTTAGATGGTTCCTGATGCTGTCCATCAATTGACTGCCGCTTCTAATTCTTAACTGCAGTCATATTTGATTCTTATATAATTTGGTACATACCTTGCTACGTGGAATTATTCCTCGTCAACTCTCCTCTAATGAACTGCAAGAGGAATTTTTGTGCCTGCGTTATCTGATAATGCAGTTTTTAATCGTCGTTCATACGAGACACTTTTCTGTTTCGTTTGTATTTATTCACTTGTGGACCCAATAAATTGAGTGCTTCCACTTGAACATCCGCCTACTTGCGGCCTGAATACAAACCATGCAGAACAAGTCTTCCGATGTCATTTGTATAACATAGGTTCAACAGTATTTGTAAAGGGAACCACTACAAGAGTATTTGACAGAACGCAAGACTTTTCATCAATGAATTTCATAAGCCTCGCTGCATATAAGATGCATTCCACTCAAATATTTACTTTGCTTGCTGCCTGAGAGGATATTCAAATTGTATTAATATTTCAAAATAACACGGTAAAGACCTAGTGTTGAATGAACGAGTGCACACGATTGTTCTTATGGTAAGTATTATTTCTACCTAAAAATGGTGAATATAGCCGAGCATAGGCAAGGGTCGACGTCCAGAAACTTATTATCCTGGGTACTCAAATATATTGTGGTTATCAACCCGTACAGAATATAAATGTCACTATTCATTCAAACTCGTACAATACACGTATAGTATACAAATGAATACAGATACAGGTATACATACATATATATACATACATATATATACATATATATATACATATACATATATATATACATATATATACACATATATATATACATATACATATATATATATACATATATATATATACATATATATATACATATATAT
>SDVV010005560.1:0-19117 GCA_016164225.1 Gammarus roeselii | reverse complement strand
TGCATAGATATATGATGCCCAATATTGCTATGCACTTCCTGATATCAGTTCACGCAGTTTTTTTCCCACACTAAGTTGGTCTGGGTTCATTTGATCGGTTTGATTAGGCAGAAAAAAAGTAAATATGCTAAAAAAAAATCATTTGATTGCCGACAGGTTTAATATTTTTTAGAACTACACAATGCTTTTGCAACTGAATATGAAACCCGTTTATGTACGTGCATGGATGGAACTGATGTAATTAAACAGGAAAGCGTGTTTCAAAAAACAAAACATTTTCTTCGCAGTTTCAGATTCCTCATGCAATACATTTACTACCACATATTTTTTTAATGCAGTCCATCGCGCTGTAGTGGGCATTCAAATTAATGACAAAGTCTTGCAAAGAATTTACACATTCGATCTGCAATTTGATGCGTGAAAATTTGATAGCCCGCAACAACACAAGAGTTTTAATCGCGGTCTAACACTCTACTTGTATTACGAATACGGCCACCATGCCACCTGGCATTCTGCTGATGCATGCAAAATTTTTTTTTGATTAAAAGTAATAATCGTATCATGAAAACACCCAGACAAGTATAGCGCTTTTTGTAAGCCAATCAACCCCTACGAGCCAAAGCCTTCTGCATCAATGGGGAAAAAGGCTTAACGCCTCAATACTCTTCTATTTTGAACAATAGCCCAACGGAAACAAAATTCTGTGCGAAGAAATCGCTTTGATTAAAAAAAAATGAAATCTGTTATTTGGATAGAAACAAACAGGATATAGGCCATAGATATTTTCTATTGCCATGCTTCATAATGACCTGAACAAATGTTAACAAGCTCGCACTCGTGTGAATTTACTCAAGCTGTTCTGTTGATCCTGATATTTAACAGTATTATTCATACACGAATACACGAGTATCTGTTTATATGAATTGTTTGGGTACATGCAATCGCTGGAACAATTAAAGTTGAAGGTGTTTTATTGCGTATTCCATCGCATTACATTGCACGGTTGGGGACCTTCATCGCATTACATTGCACGCTAGGGCACCTTCATCGCATTACATTGCACGCTAGGGCACCTCCATCGCATTACATTGCACGCTAGGGCACCTTCATCGCATTACATTGCACGCTAGGGCACCTTCATCGCATTACATTGCACGCTAGGGCACCTTCATCGCATTACATTGCACGCTAGGGCACCTTCATCGCATTACATTGCACGGTTGGGCACCTTCAAAACGTTTGGAGTAACCTCGATCCACCAAAATACACCTCTCTCTTTTCTATAAATGAATAACGTTCATACCTTCTCAAATTCTGTACAGTTGCGAAACAAAAGCCGTTCACGTTAACACACAATTAAAAAAAAAGTTATTTCATAAAATTTAATTCGACAGGGAACCGTTTTGATTATTTTTCGCTATTTTCTCATCATGCAGCTGCAGAAACGATTTTTTTTCTTTATTATCCACTCATAAGCAATGTTGGGAAACAAATGCTATGGTAAATATCACCAGCAAGTTATACTACTTTTTGAAAAAACATTTGTTTGTTTCTTCGTCGCGAAAAGTTGTGTGGTCAGAGGCATCATCTAATTTTATTTGTGTAATTTACCATAAAGTCTCCTTCCTGAACAAATTATTTATATTCTCCAATATTGTGAACTCAACCTTAGCTTCGTGTGTGAATGAAAAAGAAATCAGCAGCAGTCCTTAAGCAATTTTGCACTACATGTCATAGTCTATTAATTTTGGACTGTCAAATTGTAGAACAGAAAACATCGAATTCTAGTGGAGGCAACCATGGTGGAAAATCAAATTATTATCTCTCCGTCAAAATTTCTTATGATTTTTCACGTAGGATTTTCACAGATTTGATTGTACAAAAATAGCGAAAATAAATCAATGTTACGTTATCAGAAAATTTGTAACAGAAGAAATAGTTTCATTGCAAAGGGATAACTTTGTTTTCTGAGATTCATTACACGTTTCGTCTAAAAAATACAAACGAATGCTTTGATTAGCACCTTACATGTCATCAAAATATATTCTACCTCCGATAATTCGTACAGTCACAGTTAGAAAAACATTGGGTGAAGGAAGAACACAAACGCAAATGGATGCGGTCGGACGGAGGGCCACTGCTGCTGGAGACCCATCATGCTACCATGCAAATAAGGAATGGTAAACAACAAAGGTATGATGTGGAATGAGTTTTCAATGTACATTAATCGAGATTTCAACAAGTGCGTTTGGACGGAATTAAACAAGGAAAACAGCAAGCCGACGTTCGCTGCAATTGTGAGTTAACTAAGCATATGAATAAATGTAAATCATTAAATAAAATAAATATGATATAATTTTGACATTATTTTAAGAAACAAGAGACTGCTTTGGATGAATGAAGTAGCCATTACGAAATCATTCGACACTCGTACCCTATTTCTATATCATTGTTGTAGCCAACAGGAGGCAAAGTCTGCTTATTAATTGTCGGCTGTACTATTTATCAATATTCCGCTTCATTTCCCCACTCACCGACTCTTAGTATCTTTGTCAAATGGATGTCGTGTCTAGACACCTCGTCGCGCCTCACGTCCGCCTGCGGGGACTGAAAGAAACACACAGCGCGTTCAACAATTGATCCCCTGGTATAGAGCCACTCACACCGCACTTGAGGAGGCCACCGTATGAGCACTCATGTGAGCACTTATGGTTTGTATTTTATTGAAGAAGAAGTGGGCGGCTCGCTGGTGTGCATTGAGCCCTTTATTGGTTTAGTAATTAGAGTAGATGTGGGAGGAATCCGGGTACATGAAACATTAAGTCAGGATCATGAAACATCATTAAGAAACACCTAGTGTCCCGTTTAATTTTCTGTGCAGGACGTGTTTCAGTTTTTCCAAAATCCCGTTTTTTTTGGAGTTCCGTTGAATAACCGAGTTAAAAAAGTGGGGGAATTACAAGACTCAGGTAATGGAAAAGCTACCAGGACGTGTATGCAGTTAAGGTACTTCACAGTAAAGCCGTTTAGATGTTGCATGAATTTTGAAACTCAATACGTACTGCTCCATCATCGCGTAATTTGGGTTAACTGCATCAGTCAATAACAACAAATGACTAACTTCAAAAGTGGCATTTTGAAGATAGCAAGAACTATGTTTCCAGTAACTACATATAAAAAGCTTAGGAAGCAACGTAATTTAGGGTAATTTTGTAATAAAGAAATAAACAAAGAACTTCGCCAATTGATTTTTTTTATACAGTGATCATATATGAATGTCACTGCTAAACAACACAGCACTTTTTTTCTGTTTCAATGTTTTGAGACGAATTACCGTTGAATATTTACGTGTGACCTCAATTGATAACTGACATTTCTTCTCACCTTGAAACAGTTTAAACAGTTGAACCAGATGAAATAGTTAATTCGGTTGTAACAGACAAAACTGTTCATTATAACGAGATGGTGCAGTGCACGAGTAATGATTCCAATTGCCAGTTAAGAATACGTTTTACGATGCAGATGTTTTCATTAGAAATAGTCCAGATTTTAACTATTGTTCACATCCTTTTTTTCGTTTCTGGCATGCGCTGTCGTTGTTCTTTTTATTTATACACTTTACAAACAAACTTCTCCGCAGAAATCCTAACCAGTCACTCCCATGCCATACCTGGATGAATATGAAGTGACTTGTTTGAGCAATGCTTCTACGTAGGATTAAACCAGCAATCTCTCGCATCACCCCTCCAAAATTGGGAGTTTTCTTGTAAATTGTAGGGGTTGAGGTAAAATTTGATTACGTTAAGGCAATTACTTACCCATACCTACGTGATTGCCGTCGAGAAAAATGTAAAGTTAAACGCAATGCCTTTACATTTTTCAGGTTTTGGGGCTAAATGAAGGGGAATGGCCGACAGCAAGGCGTATCTCACACTCCTCTCATAGACTCACACAACTTAACTCTTTTGCGATAAAGGGTCCGGTAGGTAGTCCTCGCAGCACACACTCTGGGTAAAGAGAGCGGTCCGAGGACAGTGTCGGCAGCAAGATCCGACAGTGTGACTGGTTTACCCCTGCCGCGTCATGGTGACCGGACCGCTCCCCACACCTGCCATCCAAACCAGGGGCTTACCTTGCTTTCATTACCTCTACGGCCTCCTGCACTTCTTATCTAGTATTGTCCGCAACAAGTCAGGGAACGTTACGGAACCTCTCCGAAATCATAAGTGGTCCGTCCACTGACAGAGGTCTTCAACAGATTTATGACTTCTAGAATTATTCCAAAAGATTGGAAAACAGCAAGCATCACAGACATATTCAAGAAAGGAAGAAGGCAAGAGCGAGGAAACTATAGACTAATCAGCCTCACATCTGTGGTCGGCAAAACCTTGGAAAGATTGATAAAAACAAGTAGCAAATGCCACCTTGAGAGAAACCACCCCATCAATGAAACCCAACACGGTTTCAGAAGCAGATTTCGCTACCTGTCTTATCTCCTGGCCTTTTCAACAAGGTCATCGGGATATACACTGACACCAAAGATATCCACCTTACCTATCTTGATCTTGAAAAACCGTTTGGTAAGGTCCCTACGAACGCCTACTTAGAAAAGTGTAGGCGCTTGGCATAACTGGAAATGTGACCCAGTGGCTCCAAAAATGGCTCACGGGCCGCAAGAAGAAGGTCTCTGTCTGGCAAAAAAAAAGTTAATGGGATGCGGCTACATCAGAAGTATCCCAGGGCAGCGTTCTTGGGCTCTCTTTTATAATCGTTATAAATGACCTTGACACCGACATCGTTAGCAAGTCATCAAAGTTTGCTGACGATACTAAACTCTGCCACATAGCGGACTGTGAGCAAGATCGCATTACTATCCAAAGGATCTTAATAAACTAGTGGACTGGTCTGATAAGTGGCAATTCGGATCATAAAATCGAAATTCTGCTTACCAAAGATCTCAAGTGGAAAAATCAAGTGAAAGCTAGCTACAAGAAAGACAATAAAATCCCTGGCTCTATTTCCAGGAATTTCCAGTACATTTTGGTCCCCTCACTTGAGAGGGGATATTAACCAAATGGAACACGTTCAGCACCGAACCACAAAATTTATTCCGGAACTGAGAAAAAAGACATAATCGCAGAAACTCGGCGAACTTAAACTGATATCACCCAAAGGAAGACGTCTTCGAGGTCAAATAATAGAAACTTTCAAATACAGAAACAATTTACTAGAGCTAGTCCTAGGAGCCTCTTTGATCAAGGTTATTAGCCGAGGAACAGAAATAATGTAGAAAAACTGCAGCCTAAACCATTCAGAACATCAGTGACCATGATTTTTTTCCAATCAAGATTCCAACATTTTGGAACCGTTAACAACAGTATGTGGTTAACAGTAATAAGGTAGTCACAAATAAAAACCAATTCGACTAGCACTGGGACACATATCCATCTCCTTACTAAGAAAATGGGACGTAAGGGTATTTGCCGCCAAGGTGGCTAAAACCTCCGTTCTAGCCTTCAGCATCCGGCAGCCCATGAATGAAGGGCAGCTCATTTAGGCTAGCCTGGTTGTATTGCAAATTTAGTTTTGGAAAACTGCATGAATGGACTCTTCAGTCCGTCCCAGGAAAACTACTACTACTTCTACTACTAAGTCTCTCTCCCAAAACCGGCATCCATGCACCACCACTCACAGCAACAATGTCCGCCTCTCTGGCTTCCTCAACATTCGACAACTCATCAAAATACTTTGCCCACATCATCACTCTTCCAACAACAATTAGCTGTTTTCATCGTTCACCAGCTTCCCCTTTCCGGTCATTTCCCCTCAAAATTCTGGTTCCACCGTCTGCCCCACCTGGCATCAGCGTTTCTTTTTGCTTTCCTCAACATCCGCTTCACTTTTTTTCTTTTCTCGTTGAAGTTGGCATAGGCTACCACCGACCTTGCTTGCAACTACTCCTCAAAAGCTCTTCTCTTCTGCGTCACCACCAATACGACCTTATCGTTCCACCACTCGTAGCTCTTCTACTGCATCCGTCCACACGATGATTTTGCCCGTGTGAACTGATCTCAACAAATGTATCTCAACAAAGCATCTCAGAACGTCTCTCATTCTTCCTCAACATCTCTCACGTCCTGCCCTCTCACGCTTCATACTCCTATAAACGCCTGCTGGAACTCTTCAGCTCTGCTTTAACTTCAGTTCCCTCATCTTCACTACCTCTCTTCCTACATCCCACTCTCCTCCACACAACACGGTTTCCATACCCAACACTCGACAACCACACTCCTTACCAACCTCACCCAAACCATCTATGAAGGCCTGAACTGAATGAAGCCATCCAAACAAACCCTGGTATGCGCTATTGACATTAGTAAGGCCTTCGACACAGTTCAATGACACGTCCTCATAAACAAAATACTGAATACTCGGATAAATCCATACTGCAAGAAATTGATTGCTAATTTTCTCTCTGACAAACAAGCGCACACTGTCTATAATAACAAGCCATCCCATGCCCGTCACTTCCCCAGCGGTGTCCCACAGGGCTCCGTTCCATCTCCCTTCCTTTTCCACGCCTTCATGCACGACTTGCCAATTCCAACAGAACCAAACACTTATATCAGCTCATATGTGGACGATCTCACAATAATCACTCAAAACCACAAACACGAGATCGCCGCTGCACACCTCCAGCAGTACCTGAACTCTCTTGAAGTCTGGCTGCAGGATAACAGAATGAGAGTGTCTGCTAGCAAGTCTTCCCTAACATAATTAACAACAAACCACAGTGAACACCGTGTTCACCCCCATGTCATGCTTAACAACACTACCATACACCACATTCAAGCCTCACGCAATCAACATTGGCACTATCGCCATACCACGACTGAACGTGTCCCGGGCACTTACCACAAGCACCTACGGTCACTCCAAGGAATCGTTAGCAACACCATTCAAGAAATTTATCAGGCCCATCACCTCCAACGCGAACCTCGCTTGGTCTGCTGACCTTCCACCCCCACACATTAATTCCTTATATAGGATACAGAACACAGCCTTGCCTCCAGATCAGTTTCTCCCTCTCAAACATCATCTTGATCTGAGAGAGACTCATTTTTTTAACAAGATTGTTGACCAGACACGTCCCTGCCACCACCTACTGAACCCTAGTCAAACCAACATACCCCTACGCAACACACCAGCAACACACTTCTGCCTTCTACAGGGTCCTGCGGAGTCACCCGCCAGAGGTGGACGTGAAGGAGTTGGGGTTGCCCAGTGGTGACCGGGTCCACATCTCGCGACTGAGGTGCGGGCACCATACGGCCCTCCAGGCCTACCAGTATAGACTGGGGACTGTCCCTTCCGACCATTATTTGCGATGCAGGGGTCCGCCCGATATGGTCGAGCATGTCATGACAGCCGATTCGACCATTATATCACGTCGGTTCGTGATCTGTGGGAACGCCCGAGAGACATCATCGGCTTCCTCAGGGATGTAGGCATAATATGAATGTCTGTATCTACTGCTACATCCCTAACATGCATATCTCGGTGGTTCACGGGCTTCAAGTTGTGCTCGAGCTGTGGCTCCTCCATCGCAGGGGGAGTTGGGGATGAGCAGCGACAACAACCTCTCTTCATCCTGCCACTCTATTGTCCCCTTTCACCTCTGCTTCACTCTCAATCTTCCTTCCACAAGCTGATGGTCAGACGCTCATCCTCTCTTCCCTCTCAACACCAATACAGCCTCTCCACCATTTTCCTCGAAATCAGCACAAAATCCGTTAGCGTTCTCTCCACCACTGCACCGTGGATCATCCTTACCCAGGTGAACTTGTGGATGTCATGCATCCTAAAGAAACTGTTTCCATCCCCCAGCTCCTGCTCCATGTGCAGACCAATCAGGTGGTCTCCACTGCCATTTCTATTGGGAATGCTTTACTTACCCACAACAGTCTCCACCATTATATCTGCAACCCTCTCATTGAGGTCACCCAGCAGCACCACATTAAAATGATCCCAAAAACTTTCAATAAACTCACTCAATAAGCCATTTCTCCCTCTCCTCCTCACTCTTCTCTCTACCAGGCCCAAAAGCACTCACAAAAGCCCATCTTTACAAGCCACATCAATATTTAGGACACCTTCCACTCCTAAACGCTACTAGCCAACCCATCACTCAGACACAACACCACATCATCTTCTGCCCAACCTTCCTTCGCGTCCAACTTTCTTATACCTACCACACCAAACTCACATTAGCCCACATCTCTCAATTCCGTCTCACTGCGCCATCACATGAATCTTCCTATTCACTGACATATTACCAATATCTCTCCTCTTTACTCCATTCGTTCTACAACCACGCATATTCAGCGACCCTAACAATAGCTTTCGGAGAGGCGTGAGCCTCTCTTGCCGTCTTTGAGGGAGGATATTTGCAGAGGATGAGATTCCTAGCCCCTTCTCTTTGCTCCTCTTAGACGCCTTCTACGACACGCAGGGCAGAATTCTAACTCTCCGGCTACAGGGCTCCGCTTTCAGTCGTCTTCAACGACACGCAGGGGTTACGGTAGCCGATTCTAACTCCCCCGGCTTCAAGGGACACTTAAAATTAACATTGCCTCACAGTAAATCTAAATCAATCATATAAGTCTGAATCCATGAAGGTAAGTGAGGTAAAGGCTTCGAAGTACAGACTCCTAAAGCAGCCGTCACGTCCCGGGAATAATAATCTGAACTCGACTGACAAGTACCAATGATAACATCTTCCAATTAATGTACAAATATTAATGTACAAATATATACAAATATATAAACCAACCACGGATTGCATCAATAAAGTAATAAATACTTTGATTGGAGAATAAGCCCGGTTTTGCGACCGCAATGTTGTAATTGTGGAAGACGGGTCGAATATCGATTCCATTATTCAAGAAAAAAACATCGTGTATTCTTCATCAACCTTATTCCTCACAATGACATGTATTTGTGCGCCAAACCTATAAATAAATTAGTGTTGACAGGTTCTTGGGATCGTGCACGCTGGTAATTTAGACCATCAAAATCCAGAGGCTCAACCGTTAACAGCGAAACTCTGCCGAGGATATATAAGAAAGGGCGTTCAGAAAATGGGAAACCAAAAGTCGCATTATCTCAAGATTTTTTTTCATTTTATCATTTATTTTCGTTTACACATAAAAAAATCATGTTCTATGCAACAACATTTCTCCATTATCACAAACAGAACGCCATCTCATTAAGGAAACTCATCATTATTGCATTGTCTGCGGTGAGTCATCACTTCGTCATGTACAGTATGTTGTTTACCCGTTTGTCAATCCAGATAGAATTTTTTTCCGGAATTGGTCATAAATAAAAAAATAGAATCCTAATAGACTTGATGACGTCATTAGTAGGATAAAATTCTGCCATTTACAGTGATGGAATCTGTTCAAATTAAATCATCGCGACTGTTCAATAGCCCCAGAAAAACAATATTTAAGCGAGTTCTTGGCTTTTTTTATGCGCTAGTAAAATCAAATAGGCTTTCTTTATATTTTCCACACACCTGTCGAAAAATCATGGAAGCATATTTTTGAATAGTTTGACCAAAGATAAACTTCATAATAACCACGATGTTGGTTTACTTCTAGAGAAACAAAACAACATGCTCATTGTCATGGGTGATTTGTATTAGAATTGCCTTAAAACGGGAGTTCTTTTCTTGATCCAATGGCCGTTTGACAAAGGGACGCTTAATTGCTTGCCGCTCGATCTTCATCAGTCCGCTGCAAACGAAAAACCTATGGGTAAATGAATAATTCACATTTATTCATCGGAGACTGAGACACCAAAAATTGTGCTAGCTTCTAGCCTGGTTTCAAAATTTCAGGAAACAAAATGTTGAGAAACTTATTTTTTAGGCAAAATTATTCGTTGGAAAGGGCCAGTTGGTAAACAATGAGTCTTATTTCA
This sequence comes from Gammarus roeselii, assembly GCA_016164225.1. NCBI lineage: Eukaryota > Metazoa > Arthropoda > Malacostraca > Amphipoda > Gammaridae > Gammarus > Gammarus roeselii. The sequence goes on along the minus strand of SDVV010005560.1, from coordinate 9,130 downwards.
GTCTGTTGACAGGACTTCTAGAAATGGATGAAAAAAAATTCGTTGCTTAACTGTTGAAGGTCACGAAAAGTCTCCACCGGGTCGTGTTCCCAGTGATCAATGTACACGTCTCTTTGACGATCATCTTTATAATCATAATCGTAATGGCTTGAATACTTTTCAACGAATAAATGAAAAAAGATCTACCTTCTTCGTAGTATAGGAAAGTGGTAAATTATTGAGCGTCAGTCACGCCATCGCTTCAAGACTTCTTGGGTTCTGGGAACGACTAAAAGCTTTTTAGAGCAGCACCAATCAAACGAGGAACTATCGTTTCTTGTTTGATGGGTGACTTGGTTCCTCGTTGAGAAAGGCCTATATTATCGTATCAACATAAGAAGCGACCTAATGCATTAAAAAAAATGCAAGATCAGTCATCGCGGCGTTAAGCACTACTCGTTTCAATTGATTATTTTGATCAATGCAAGGATTGACCTTCTGATAAGATATGTCATGAGAGTTTGAAAATTGACTAGGACTCCATAGTAGAAGTCTATGTTACGGAGTATGCTATGTCGAGTAAGTTGTTCCACGTATATAAGAAGGAACTGAGTAATGGCAGAACAGTGTTGGCAATGCCAATGTTTATATAGCATAAGTGTTATAGTAGTAAAGGAACTATGCCTGCTATGTAGTAGAACACTTCTGTCGGCGATGCTTATTCATCCATTGCACGAGTAATAGAGTAATGAAGTATCTATGTTTATGATGATCATTTATCTATTGCACGAGTAATAGAGTAATGAATTAACGATGTGTATGATGATAATTTATCCATTGCACGAGTAATAGAGTAATGAAGTAACTATTTGTATGATGATCATTTATTTATTGCACGAGTAATAGAGTAATGAAGTAACTATGTGTATGATGATCATTTATTTATTGCACGAGTAATAGAGTAATGAAGTAACTATGTGTATGATGATCATTTATTTATTACACGAGTAATAGAGTAATGAAGTAACTATGTGTACGATGATCATTTATCCATTGCACGAGTAATAGAATAATGAAGTAACTATGTGTATGATGATCATTTATCCATTGCACGAGTAATAGAAAAATGAAGTAACTATGTGTACGATGATCATTTATCCATTGCACGAGTAATAGAGTAATGAAGTAACTATGTGTACGATGATCATTTATCCATTGCACGAGTAATAGAGTAATGAAGTAACTATGTGTACGATGATCATTAATCCATTGCACGAGTAATATAGTAACGAAGTAACTATGTGTACGATGATCATTTATCCATTGCACGAGTAATAGAGTAATGAAGTAACTATGTGTACGATGATCATTTATCCATTGCACGAGTAATAGAGTAATGAAGTAACTATGTGTACGATGATCATTAATCCATTGCACGAGTAATATAGTAACGAAGTAACTATGTGTACGATGATCATTTATCCATTGCACGAGTAATAGAGTAATGAAGTAACTATGTGTATGATGATCATTTATTTATTACACGAGTAATAGAGTAATGAAGTAACTATGTGTACGATGATCATTTATCTATTGCATGAGTAAATGTGTAACAGAGCAAACATGTCCGACATGATCATCTGTGTGTGGCAGGTGTAGTAGAGTAACTATGTCTGCGATGATCATTTATTTTCATCAGTAGTAATACAGTAAAAAAGGAACTATGTCGGCGATGATAATTTGTCTATAGCATGACTGTTAGAGCTAGAAGAGCATCTATGTATGCGATTATCTTCAGTCTATAGCAACAGTAGAAGAGTTTAAAATTGGGTTTCTATTTCTGCGATGATACTTTATCCTTGGCAAGGAAAATAGAGTAACACTCTTGCGACGATCATGTATCAACAACAGAAGTAATAGAGCCGTAAAGTAACTATGTCTCCGATGATCATTTACATGTAGCAAGGATAATTGTATAATTGAGTTTCTATCTGAGGAATGATCATTTATGTATACATGAGTAATATAGTAACTATGTCTGGGATGATTATTGATCCATTCGTAACAAGATTGATAGAGTAATAAAGTCACTGTCTATTAATCCATAACTCTCGACACATGCTATATAAATGACTATCTATTACCCTAACTATAGACAGTTTATCGTCTTTGGCATAATTACTATATTAAAATAGTGACAGTGGCAGCGATAATCATTTATCTAGAGCTAGGGACAGCTAGGGACAGCTACTTTATTATTTTGCCTGCGATACTCACTTATCTATAGCAAGGATGATAAAGTAATGAAGTCTCAGCGTCTCTAATTATATTTATCCATAGCATGAGTGATAGTGTCCCTCGTAGAATAAGCCGCCGCGGCCGAGTGGTTAACATATCCGACTGCAGTGCCAGCCCCTGGTGCTGCACGTCGCGAGTTCGAGACTCAACATGGACCCTCCTAATTAGGGGGAAAGGCTGTATGTTTATACATAGATTCATTCATATGATTATAATGAAGTAACTATGTCTGCGACGATAATTTTTCGCAGGAGTAGAAGAATAAAGAGTAACTATGTGTGCTTTAATAAAATATCAGTTATAAGAGTGCGCGAATAATTTAGTCACTATGGGTGTGATGATAATTATCTGTTGCCAATGGAATATCGTAATTAGGTAATAATGCCTGCGATGGTCATTTAAAAAAAAAACAGGAGGAATACATATGCCAGACGTATCTGGTATATCAGATAGCCAGACGTACAATGCTGGGTTATCTAGAAGAAATCCACCCAGAAGTCAACCTTCTATCGGAAGTTGTCCACCCTCTAATGGTAGATGATCTACAAGATGGTGTTCGACCAAACTTCTCTGAGTTGACGGCGATAGTTCGCAGCTTGCACCGAGTTCCCGGCTCCTGAACGACGTAGAACAAGAATCACCGCAAGCATGTTCGAACAGACTTCCTGCTGTTACCGGCGGTAGATCATCGTTCGAACTAGCTATATCCAGTGCTTCGATAGACCGAGAAGTGAAAGCCTTTATTTTATTGTAGCTAAGGAGGCTTAAATATTTATATTCATATATATAACCATGTTCAAGTTTGAAATGAATGTAAACATAAACAACTGTAGTTTTTCAAGTAAATAAAAGGTCACGCTATACTTATACAAGTATTACATTATATTCCCACAATCATTTGAGTATGAATTTCTAATTTTATAGTATTACCATTGTTGTTTCTATTTCCACGCACAGTCACAAGGTCTATTCACTTCTATATTTAGTTCCAATGCTGCAGGTGTGTTGACGAGCGGTACAATCCTCTGTATGGGAGAGGTCTGTAGGGGTTAATTGGCAGCCAATGAATGTACTTGTCAAATGAAACACATGAGCCCACCAAATGCAAATAGAGGGAACCCACGGACAGGAGTCGGAGACTGTCCTCTAGGCTACTGTGATACTATCCTTCTTCGAATAACCGTTGCAGATGATGATGAGGCACTAAGCCGTAGAAGGTATTGGTCAGTGATGAACCTTAGTTACCGTTACTGTGACGTGAAAGGACGACGCTCAATGCAGACCAGCTGTGATTGAGGCACAGAAAGTGCTCTCCTGAAGCCGGATTTGGACCCGACATGAAACAACTGAACCGGAGTCCATGTCCCTGAGAAACTGGGTAAAAGAACTCACTGAGTTTGTTATCTATTGAAAACATAGTCAATTCGAAACGAATTCAATAATGTTCAACGGGGAATTGATATGCAAATAATCATGTTATTTTTTTTTATAATTTAGAACATTATATTTGATGTGTTTAATGTATGTTTTAGCACTATACTTTTTTTCGACAACTTTAATTGGTGCAAACGTAAATCCTTAATGTTGAACAAGACGTGACTTCAAAATTTGTTGACAAACAAGTGTGTTGTGGGACTATGCTGAACCGACTCACTTTCTGTTTGATCAGAAGGATCAAGAAGGATGCAGTTGTGCTGAGAGGGCATATCATTGCCGATTAATGACTTTCACCTATACATATTTTCAATCCCTGCATTACTGAAAGGAATAGGAGTTCCATCTCTCCGAATGCATACATCGGTAAGTGTTCCGTCAAAACCGTCTTAAGAATCTTAACACCGTACGTGAAATATTCGGGGGGAGGAGGGGGGGGGGAAATCAATACATTTTGGGCAGTCGAAACCCTAATTAGTGCGCAATAGCCCTGAATGCGCACTTAGAGCTCGTCTTAATGCACTCCATCATTCCCTTTCATATGATCAAAAATCATAAGTGTGCAATCGTGTTTGATGCACTCCTTCTAATACGGCGCGCCACTCACCAGTCGTCAAGTTATTGGCCAGCGATGGGCCAGCACAGATAAACCAAAGCTGCTGGCACTTGTGATTGAAGTATTACGTTTGTGTTAGATTACGTATTGTCACTCACAACCACGTGTGCCTGGTTATCATGATGCAATCTAATGGGTTATGTCGTTTCACCAAGAAATAACCATGGAGTGCCGGGTTATCGACGATATCCTGGTACTCCATCGTACCATCACTTTCATTCAGTGACAAATTATACCCGATCACCCCCTATCGGACATCATCAGAGCTTTGTGCGTGTGACGTGCGACCAGCAGTGAACTTACGCGTCCGGCGAGTAAATCTGTCAGCGATGATCGTGTATCAGAAACCAATGCAGTAGAATAATTAAGTTGTCGATGATTGTGTATCGTCATCTATAGTAATAGAGTTACAGAGCAACGATGTCGTCTGTTATGATCATTTTTCTATAACAAAATTTGCAGAGCACAAGAGGAAGTAAGGTGGCCATGATCATTGATCTAGAACAAGAGTAATATACCAATAGACTTGCTCAGTTTGCAAATTTCAATCATACATAGCATGAGTAATATAGTGACCGTGTCTGCGATGATCATTTATCAACAGCAAAAGTGATAAACACGATAATCATTAGTCGATTGCAACACGCACACATAAAGGGAAGGGAAAATTTAGAAGAAAAAAGAATGGAGAGCAGGCCCATAATTTCTACCACTAGTATGAACTGGCTACGCTCACACAACTACGTTACCTGAGAACATGGCCAGTGATCTGGCCATGTCCTCAGGTAACAAATGACGGATTTCTGGACCATATTTCCAATTTATCGATGGCAAGTGACGAGGCTCTAGTAGACTGGTGAGTGGAAAATATCACAACAATCTTCATGGTTGGTGTCCGACAATCGCCCAGCAATTATCGACTTAATCTTTTGACGTTTGTGGTGTGCAAATCCACCGCGAGGTTGATACGAGCCAATCTCACCGATCACCGAGAAAACATCAGCCTGATTCACGACCCTCAGAACGACTTCCGTCTCGAGAGAAGCTGTCGGACAAGACAAACTGACAGAATTCTTTAACAAGGAAACAACGTGTGCAGACACCCCACGGTTGCAGACGTAATTTACCTAGACTTCTCAAATGACTCTGACGAGGGGTCGAGTGTTAGATCGACAATTATAGGATAGGGGCGAGTGGAAATGGGAAGAGGAATATTTCGGTTTAAGACGGTCGCGTCTCACACTGTCCAGCAGAAACGAACACGCACATATGCTGTACGGGCAATTTTTTCCCCGAGGGCACGATTATTGATTTACCCCAGAGAATGGGGATCATAAGGCCTTCATACTAGTTATTGAGTATAGATCGAAATGAACATATACGTTATAAGATTTTAAAAATTTAACCAAGAAATGGAAGAGCTTCGCGCCGCCTTACCCGTGCAATAACAACCTCCATGTGTTCATGACAATATTGCTTCCGTATACAAGTGGTTTTTTGAGGAGCAATCTGCAGCTTTAAGGTGAAGCGTATTCATAGCCCAGAGTTGCTCTTGCTAGCTCTTGAATTTTAATTCAAAAAATTCACTGCATCGTTTTAATTTGAGATATTCTTTTCGCTGAATGTAATAAAAGAAGGCAGAATGTGTTTAAATTATGGAATAGCATACTACAGAAAGAACCGTCGTGTCGACAATAGGCCGTCCAATAGTGGTATTTCCAATAGGGGTATTTCCAATATGGGTATTTACATATCCCAATGATAGCAGGACGGCGACTCGAACATCTGTAGGTGGTAGGCAAAAATAATTTTTATGTCACTCTGCTCTTTGCCACGCCGGGACCCGGATCTCACGGATATCAAGGTCCAGGCATCTGCTTGTTCCCGATCATCGATTGCAATCATCAGATTCCCAATCAGGCTTACGGAAAGTTGATGGGTCTAACATAGGCTTAGGGAATGATGTGACTTGCCGTTACGGACCCTTACTCAGTACATTGCGGAATTAATAGTAATCGTACCGAGATGGATTATAATGATAATAATAATTATTGGAATAATAATCAATCCAATATGGGTAATAATAATATTTATATGAATAATATAATTAATGATAACATGAAGAAGAATAACAATCGTTAAATATTCATAATCGTAAAAATCCTTCCTATATAATAGTAATATTATAAATATTCTCTCTCACTCTGGAGGAAGTCGTGTCGTGCACAGTATAATAACAATACAGATAAAAATAGCAGTAATAGGGATCATTCTAATAATATCGATAGTCATATTATCTGCTACTCCTTGTAAAGCCGTGTCGTTCTCCACGGCGATTACGCCTCGCGTATCCCAGTGGTGGTCAAGTGAGATATTGATCGCCTTCATGGATTCATCGCCAACTTCCACGGTTGTAAGTTGTTTCTTATCCGTGAGATTGGGATGGGAAAGAAGTGTCGCGTTATGGTGTTAGAGAAACATGTTGACATAAGATTCACACTGTTGCTCGAGAGTGATGAGGCAAAGCTCCTTGACCCTATCCTTGTAGCTGCATTGGCGTACTGGCGGAATGAGTTTCGTAGCTCGATGCTGGATCCGTTCCAGTTTAGCTGTCCCCCCTTGTCTGAGGTGGCCAGAATTGGACTGCATGCTCGAGGTCCAATTCTGGACGGACGAGGGACTATATCCTTTGTTTTGCAAAGTTTATTATGGGAAATGAAGCCAAGGTTGCGGTTTCCTATCACGTAACTTTCCTCGACCTGCGCGTCACATTTTAGGTCTCTCGAAGTTAGAACGACAGCAGCACGAACACTCGGTCATTGTGTAGTTGAGGCAGTCATTGTGACACATCATGTACATTACGGTACAGTTCGCCACAACAATGGGCATCTACTACGCTTCTGACCATTCGTTGAGTTTATCGAGATATTGTTGGATCGCGAGTCTGTTCTTCTTCATCCGTACAGCACGGCAATGCATTGCGTCATCAAAAGAAAAATTAGATACATTTAGATACAGATTAGATACAGCAGGACACGGAGGTCAAATCGCCTGCTCCACGCAAACAAGACAACCGGGGTGTGTGGTGCTTATTGCATCGGCAACGGAAATGACTTGGGAGGTGGGAATTATGAGAAAGTAGGCCGTAAAAGAAAATGAACTGAACACCTCATTGGAACAGGTCAATTGACATCAGAAGGCATCTTTTCCTCACAACGAAGCAGCATATTTGTGTCCATCTATGGGGACATCACTCGTGAACAGATTTTGAGGGAGTGAAAGAGACTAACAGGAGATGGCAGCTGCACAGTAGAGAAGCTCAATCGTCTAGGCAAGTTTAGTGCCCTCAGAGTCAGTACAAATTACCTAGAAGTTAAGAGGCTCAAATCACCGGATATGTGGCCTGCAGGCGCTCGCATCCGGAAGTTCTACGTGAGCAAAAGAAGCTTGGAGCCCTCCGAATGAAATCAGGAAAACGATTTTCACGAAACCAAATGCAAACATTTCTAGGAAATCTCCGTCTAGGCGTCTTTAACTGTAATGGGTTTAACAGTGCAGAAGCGTTGTGAAACAACTGTGTACAAATAGTGATATATGTGCGTTGCAGGAGACATGGCTATTCAAGCACGAGCTCCAGATTAGTCTATCCAGAGATGGCAACGTCCATTTCTTCTCCATACCTTCAATCAATTCAGAGGAGAAGATACTTAGACGGCGCCCGTTTGGTGGACTAACTTTCCTGTGGTCTGATAGAATGAGTCCATGTCTATTTTATCTATAAATGTGTATTTGCCTTATGCAGCTTAACATAATATGGATCTAGTCCCTGCAGTATAATAGGAAGTTAGAGGCAATCCTTCGAGAATCAAGACATGATCATGTGTGTGTTATGGGGAATTTTAATTGCCACCCAGGCAGCCGCACATTTAATGAGTGGCTAATACTTCTGGCAGATAATGAACTAGATTTTGTGGACGTGTCAATGTTACCCGGGATACACACACTCAAGTAAATCACAACGGGAGAACAGTAAAATTGTTAGATCACTTAGCCCTTACCCCAGCAATAGCCAACAATATTACTAAAGTGTTTGTGGGGAACTACACGCATCTGTCTGATCACTTGCCTCTCCATGAAGAGATCTCATTACATACACTCCCTGTAGTGGTTAATGGGGATACAGCCGCGCAGTCCATTAACTGGCAATTTAATGATAAAGCTAAGGCTAATTTATTCTGTTCAGTACTTGCCACCAGAGGTGCTACGGATTCATGCAGCGGCTGACAGGGACAAGTTAGACGAGCTCTACGAGTGTATATGTGGGGCGGCTCAGATGACTGGCAGAGCAGCATATGGAGAGCGAACACCAACGAGAAGGTCCAAGATACCTGTGTGGCTGATTTACACGAGGCAAGCGAAGCAACCTATGTCCGATGGCGTGATGCTGGCCAACCCCGAGCAGGCTTATTGTACAATGAAAAGAATAGATCAAGCAATGCCTGTAAATACGCACTGCGTAAGAAACACGAGGACGATTTACGTGCAGCTAGTCTGTCAGAAAAATGGTTACTGGGAGGATGGTTGATTCTTGGAAAGAAATTAAAAATCTAGAACCGAATGATAGCTCTGTTTCTCAATCTGTTTATGGTATAACAGGAGTAGTTAGTATAGGTACGAAACGGCCTACTGAAGGAATACATAGGGATAAATAGAGTCATTTTGGTGGGCGGGGGGTAGGACGCGACGCATGCAACCTTGACTCACCGAGCGTACGGGGTAATCGTAGCGGGGGGCGGGCGGCAG
>SDVV010005559.1:0-19122 GCA_016164225.1 Gammarus roeselii | reverse complement strand
ATCTTATATATATATAGATAGATAATACATTTTTTTAAATAGAATAACATGGTTCATTAGTGTTTGTTAGTTTTATTCACAAATCTTGTTGGCATCATCAATGATATCTAATCTTTCTTTAGTTGGAACAGTTTTAGTTGAAACAACTTGGTTCATAGATCCATTCAATTTCAGCTTACTCCTAAAATCCTTCATATACTCCGTCATTTCTTAAAGGTGAATCCCCATGGTTACCCCATCCCAGTGATTCCGCAAGTGTAATACTACTTCTTCTTGAACTTTAATTATATGATTCTTCTCCAATTCAATGTTGAATTTGTTCTTCATCCTAAAGAAATTGTTGCATGCGAACCAGATTTTCTTGCGTTCTCAAGTAAAATCTATTTCCCACTACCTCCGCTATATTACACTCGTGCTGATTTTCTGCTTGGATCATATAAGTTTCGGTATTTACATTTTTATTATCTCTGAGCTTTGTTATAGACGACTTTAATTCATCGACATTAATTACCCAAATACTACTTCATTTTTTCTTCATCCATGTATAAATAATATCGCCCTCTCTTTTGATTCCTGTATTACATATTTCGAGAGAAGTGTTATATTCAACACTAGTCAATACTTGATCGAACCAACACGTATCAGCTTCGGAGATTCCTTCATCCAACACATGTAAACTAATTTTTGCAACGTGAACAATCATTTTTGTTCATCTGAAGACACTCTCACCCAATGTAATACTGACTCCATTCTCGGTATGCAGCTAGCTTATATAGTTCGATTACAAACTGTTACCGCAGAAAATTCAGTATATTGTTGGTCGATGACATTGTCATCTGTGTATGTATATATGTATTTATAACTATATATGTATGCACATGTGCATGTATGTGTGTATGTACAAGTGTATGTACGTGTGCATGTGTAAAAAAGTTTTTAAAAATGTCTACAAAATTTAAAATTCAGAATAAAAATGTAAAATTCCGTTTCTGTGAGAAGGCGTTGCAGGTTGCACGGGGGCTTAAGATGACTCGTCGGGAAGCTGCAGATGCATCACAATCCATGAGTAAGGGTTTCACGCTGATTGCCATTCGGTGGCAACAGGGGCATGGTGTGGCGTCCGGTCCCATGTCTACGTCCATTAGGTGGTTGTGGGTTATCCACGTGTGTTTTGTGTATAAACGGTTAATGAAGACTTGGTCTCCCCTATTAGAAAACATAGTGTCCCACTCTCCCACTGATGGTTTAACTGCAAGCATTTTTTGTCCACTCTGTTGCCAGGAGTCATTCCATCGTGATGTAAAACGCGAGTTGATGACTGGGAACCAGTTTCGGTAAGGTATGGAGATGAATTTTTCATGCTGACAAAACATCCGTTTAGCGAAGGAATCTGCGCGCTCGTTTCCTCTTAATCCCACGTGTCCAGGGATGCAGCAGAGCTCGACCGCCTGGCCAGCCTCCGACATCGTGAATAGATCTTGTTGCATTTTTCTAAGGGCAGGGTGGTCAAACTGCTGAGTTTCAGCTGGATAAGAACACTCAGACTGTCTGAAAATGCAACATTTTCTGGGAGACGGTCACTTTTGGTAATAGAGATGGCTGATTCGAGTGTGTGCAGCTCTGCAGAGAATACAGAGGCCTCTGGGAGTGGGGTGGCCGAACGCGAGATCCCTTTGCCTACGGTGGCAGCTTCCACTCCGTCCGATGTTTTGGAGCCGTCCGTGTATATATGGCAGTGCTCAGAGTACTGTTCATCAAGTAGTCGTGAGAATTCTCGGCGGTACGGGTTGGTTGGGGTTGTTGATTTGGGGTACGTCTGCAACTCTAGGTTGACCAATGGTGGGCTGATCATCCATGTTGGTGTGTTGATTTGGAGAATTGGATAGGAGAATGAAGGCTTGATTGCTTTGCGACTGATGCTCAACGAGATCAGTAAGTTGTCCACGCGTAGAGAAAAGGGTGGGCATATGTTCTTCTTAGCCATAAAGAGGTGTTTAACAAGAGTGTTGGTGACGTCACTGAGTGCTGGGTAATTGATGTAGCTCCTTGTCTTGAAATAGTACTGTAGTGAGAGTTAGTCTCTCCAGAGCGGAAGAGGAAGTTCGTTTGCAAGCACGTTCAGGGATTCGATGGGTGTGGAACGGAACGCACCGGTTGTGACACGTAGGCGTTATTTACAATGATGGAGAGAGGTTCAATGGTGGTTTTGGCTGCTGAACCGTAAACAATTGCTCCATAGTCAATGCGCGAGCGTATTATTGTTCTTAATAACGTCATGCCGGTGTCCATATCGGCTCCGGATTTCGAGGATGTTACAGAGAGGATAAGTTCGGTTGCTTGTTTGCAGCGAGTCTCCAGGGCTGCAATATGAGGTCGCTATGTGAGTTTAAGGTCCCACACATTACCGATGAATTTTATTGATTCCTCGTATACTAGCGAAGTGTTGTTCAGCGTTAGGGCTGTTTTTAGGTGTAAGCCGGGCACAAGAGTAGAGGGCATGCTTTTCGTTTTGGGGGCAAAAATAGGAAAACGTTGAAGGAGGCCCAATTCCCGACTAGGCTTAGACATTTCTGGAGTTCCTGTTGAATTTTTAGGAGGATAGTGTGCCTGTCTGCTATCTGGTCGATTTTGAGTGTGAAAAGAGTGACACTGAGGACGCTTCCTTGGGGGAACGCCCATTTCTTGCGGATGGGATGGTGACAGGGTGTCGCCGACCATAACCCCGTTAGGCTATTTACCCTAACTTGGTAAGTGGCCTCGCAGCCCTTTGCGTGGAGATACTTCATGATGCCATATTTCCAGGTAGTATCGTATGCTTTTTCCGTGTTCCAAAAATGGAAACCACGTGTTCCCCTCGAACAAATGACTGTCTAATGTCAGATTCTAGTCTAACAAGGTGGTCCGTCGTAGAGTGGCGCTTGCGGCCGATACACTGGATGCTGTTTAGGCCTGCATGCATATTAAGGTAGTCGAAAAGGCGCGTATTAATCATTCTTTCCGTGGTCTTGCTGAGGACGCTGGTAAGAGCGATGAGGCGATAGTGATGTGGGTCACCGTGGAATTTCCCGGGCTTGGGTATTGGGATATTTGTAGATTCCCGCCATTGATCGGGAAAAATGAGTTTGAGTACAGAGTGTTGAACACTTTTAATAAGTGTGCACGGGCGCCATCTGGGAGATTTTTGATCATGTTGATGTGTACCTGGTCTGGCCCAAGAGAAGTTTCACGTGTATGGTCTAGAGCGCTCTGTAGTTCGTGGAGGGAGAAAGGTTTGTTGTAGGCCTCTTCGTTTTTAGAAGTGAAGTAAAGATTTTCGCTTTCTCGCAAGTCCTTCTCCCGTTGAAAAGCAGCCATGTAGTCTGTTGGTTGCGAAATGTGGTAAAATGTCTGAGTTAGATTGTTTGCGATTTCCGCGTGGGAAGAATAAGCTCTGCCTGCGTCAGAAAGGATGTTAATAGGTAGCTTGGGTTTTACCTGAATAAGTCGATTTTTTCACACACCTAGTAGAGGGGGGTGTTTCGATTAATAGTATTGACTAATTGAGCCTAGTTTTCACGGTTCTTCTCCACTAGAAGTTTTCGGTATCCAGCAGATGCCCTTTTCCACGCTACTCGGTTCCTTGGGGACCGTGTGCGTTGGTGGGCATGATATAGCTATTCACGCTTATCTCTTGCTTCTTGCACCTCTCGGCACCACCATGGTTTTGGAAAGAAGGTTGAAGATGAGTATTGGGGAATGCTTGCCTCGGCTGCAGCTTGAAACATTTCGTATAGTTGGGCGACGATTTCGTGTTCCGAAAGGTTTACGGGATGTGGTCCATATCACTCCACGCGATTTGTGCTGAGTATTCCACCCAGCTGGCGTCGAATCGAAGTTCTTGTGGGACAGGGTTTCTTGGTTGGTTGGTGAGAAACGATATGATGACTGGGTTATGATCGCTGTCGTGTGTTGACGGCAGAACTCCCCAAACGAGTTGGGGTGCCAGAGTGGGGGAGCATCTGGATAAATCGATGGCAGTTTCACTTTCGGGGGATATTTGGGTGGGTTGCCCGTCGTTGAGAAGAACAAGGTTGTGATTGCTTATGGTGTACGTCATTATCACTCCCCTGGGGTCTGTTCTCACACAACCTCATGTTTCATGGTAGCTGTTGAAGTCTCCGAGGAGGAGTATTGGTGAGGGCAGATGGTTTAGCATTTCCACCGGAGCCTCAACGTGAGTAAAAATAGGCTCCCCCTTAGGGCGCGACCGTCATTGATTCAGGTAAGTTCGCACGGCCTTGTGTGCGAAATTATTATTCATGTCAAAATGAAGTCAGTACTTATCCCAACCGTGGTACGCTCGCGCACTAGCGCGTACAAGAGAGTAAAGAGCTAACGCGCATCTTCGTAAATGTATTGTAATCTCTGTGCGTAATGAGGTGGATAGACCACCATTCTTGCACAGGTGTTTGGGATTTAGACAGCTTCGTAAAGTTCGGTGTGTTTTCCGAAAGCAATGAGCTTTTTACGGCAGGTTGGGTCCGTGAGGAGGCTTTGTAGGTTGCACGGGGAATTTTTGAACGCTCGTCGAGCTGCCGCGAGTGCGTTCCAATCCATCAGTAAGTGTTTTACGCTGATAGCCACTTGGTAGCAACATGGGCAAGGTGGCGCGTTTGGTCCCATGTCGACATCCATCAGGTGGTTGTGAGTAATCTACGTGTGTCCCGTGCTCAAGCGGCTTATGAACACTTGGTCTTTTCTGTTGGTGAACTTTGTTTCCCATTCTCCGACTGAGGGTCTGACTGAAAGCATTTTTTGTCCACTCTCTTGCCTGATTTCATCCCATCGGGATGTTATATGGGAGTTAATAATAGGTACCAGTCCCAGTAATGTATTGCGAAAAATTGTCTATGGGGAGTTGATGCCAGTTTAGCAAGCGAGTGGGCAAGTTCGTTTTTCTTATTCCCGCGTACCCGGGGATCCAGCAGAATTCAACTGCCTGACCCGTCTCGGACATCACAAAGAGATCGTGCTGCATTTTACGTAGAGCGGGATGTTTATAGCGCACTATTTTAAGCTGGTTAGGACACTCAGAGTGTCTGAGAATACGACGTATTTGTTGAAATGATCTGTTATGGCAATAGAGATGGCTAGTTCGAGTGAGTGGGGCTCCGCAGAGAACACGGAGGCCTCTTGTGGGAGAATGTCTGAGAGTGGGATTTTCCCGTACACAGCGCCGGCTTCCACTCCATCTGCGGTTCTGAAGCCGTCTGTGTATGTATGGCGGTGCTCTAAATATTCTTCCTCAAGTAGTGTTAGGAATTCCTGCTGGTACGCGTTGGTTGGAGTAGTTGCTTTAGGGTACACTTGCAGCTAGGTCTAGGTTGACCGGTGGTGGGTTATTCATCCATATTGGTGTGTTAATTTGAAGAATTCGGTAGGAGAATGAAGGCTTAATAGCTTTACGATTGATGTTCAGCGAGGTCAGCAGGTTGTCCACACGAAGGGAAACGGTGGGTACTTTTGTAAGTTGCGGGTTCTTTAGTTAGTTTGCTTTCTACTAGTTCGTGGATATGGAGAAAAATGGTCTTGACATGACCCTCGAGTCTCGTTAGACAGTCGTCAACTGTGCTTGGTTCTGCGGTGAGAACTTCTGCTTCTTGCACAGAGAGGTCAGTCGTTTGTCTTAGTAGATTCAATATTTCCTGGACGTCCCTGGTTAACTCGTCGATGCGGCCGTCCCTCCGGTCGTCTTCCGCCGAGGTGGCGCTAGTCATCTTGGAGAGGCTGATGTTCTTGACTGGCTTTACCGATGTTAAGCCATGTTATATTTGAAGTATCACAAACAATGCAAGTAAAAGTGCGGTTTAAGGTCATAACACAAACTAGGGACCAGCCTGTGATATCTAGTTCTCAGTTAGTATTCGGCACGGGAACAAATTCGATTTCCGTAAATTGTGCTACTCAAGCATTTCACATATATAAATTTTTCTGTGTATGAGTTTTACTGCGTGGAGAGGGGGGGGCAGGGGTCCCAGGGTTCAGAGGAGCCTCAAGCGGGTCCCAAATTATGTCAAGGGGATCCCAAAGGGTCTCA
Source organism: Gammarus roeselii (assembly GCA_016164225.1). Taxonomy (NCBI): domain Eukaryota; kingdom Metazoa; phylum Arthropoda; class Malacostraca; order Amphipoda; family Gammaridae; genus Gammarus; species Gammarus roeselii. The sequence continues at coordinate 13,046 of SDVV010005559.1, read as the reverse complement.
AGGGTGTTGCAAAGGTCCCCGGAAGGGTCTCAGTGGGTCCCCCAAATCCTCATGTTCTAGTAGCAGTAGTAGTAGTTGTTCAGTTTTCCACTGGAGTCCCAACGCGAAGTTAATGTAGACTCCCCCGAAGGGCAATTGAAGAGTGGCAAAGTAGGTACAGCGCAGATTACGAGTAGGTTCAACTCTAGATTCCGAGTAGGTTTAACGTAGATTCCGAGTAGTTTTACCGTAGGTTCCGACTAGGTTTAACTCAGATACAGAGTAGATTCAACAAAGATGCAGAGTAGGTTCAACATAGATACAGAGTAGGTTTAACGTCGATACCGAGTAGGTTTAACGCAGATACCGAGTCGGATCAACGCGTAGACACAAAGTTGGTTCAACATAGATACTAAGTAGGCTTGACATAGATACAGAGTAGGTTCAACGCAGACACAGAGTAGGTTTAACGTAGATTCCGAGTACGTTTAACATAGATACAGAGTAGGTTTAACGTAGATTCCGAGTAGGTTTAACGTAGATTCCGAGTAGGTTTGACGTAGATACCGAGTAGGTTTAACGCACATACCGAGCAGGTCTAACGTTGATACCGAGTAGGTATAACGTTGATACCGAGTGGGTTTAACATGATATAGAGTAGGTTTAACGTGCATACAGTAGGTTTAACGTAGATACAGACTAGGTTTAACATATACAGAGTAGGTCCAACGTAGACACAGAGTAGGTTTAACGTAGATTTGGGAGGAGGGAGCAAAAGTTCCAGGATTCAGAGGGGCCTCAAAAGGGTCCCACAGTTTCTCAAGAGAGTCCCGAAGGATGTCAAGTGTTCCAAAAGACCCCAGAAGGGTCCAAGTGGGTCCCCCAAAATCCTCCTGGTCTTCCGAGCCCTCGGGTTCCTGAAACCCCGGATCCTCAGAGTCCCGCAGGTCCCACGAGTACCCCCCTTCCATGAGTTACCTCGTCTCAGCCAACCTTGATGTATATAATAATAACCCATGCAAAATTTATCATGAAAAAAAGGGCAGAGAAAATAATAGAGCCCAAGAAAGAAGAAATAATAAAATCCTAAATAAAGTGTTAATGTTTTATAACATGAATATTAATGCATCCACCCCAATCCTCCTGTTCTAAGTCCCCCGGATTCCCGAAACCATCAGGTCCCTCGAGTCCCGCGAGTACCTCCCCCCCCCCTCCCGGGTCACCTATATAGTCTCAACCAGCATCGGTTCGTCTCGACTCATCGCCTCGCCAGTCGACAAGTTTCCACTCGTCTCAACCTGCCTCGACTCGCCTCGTCCCCTTCACGCACAAAGCCATTCAAGACTGCCACTGTCTAAGATCATCAGCAACATTATTTCACCTTTTAGCCATCAAAACGCCTAGTTGTGCTCGGACATTTATTAGGCGCCCGAAAATCAATCCAAAATTGATCACCATGAAGAAAGGGCACAGATAAATAATAGAGCCCACGGAATAAGAAATACTAAAATAAAGTGTTGATGATCTATAAAATCAATAATCATCTATCCACCCCAACGACATAATGCATGCTCTGTCACACGTAGTCATATTTTTAGCTCTGGCTGCCATTATTTGTAGAGGAGCTCTCAAGAGTCCAGGTTCAATATTAATTTTTTAAATCCATGAATTGAGAGTAGAATTTGAGGGCAAATTAAGCTTCCATACCTGCCGTATGTACCTATAAGATTTCCTGCTCACTGCACGGAGTGACTGTGCACTAGAAATATCCTCATCACTCCATCTTGCAGTTTTTAGCTTCCCCCCATTTATTATTTAAGTTTTTTTTCAAATTGCAACGCTTCATTTTTGGCTTTCAGCAATTCAAGTTCTTCTGACTGTTCCTTTGTTTGTTTGGTAACTAGCCGCGTATTTTCACGCTTCAGAGCTTCTACTTGTTCTAAAAGAGAATAAATGACGTCATTTTTTGGTGCAATTGTTACATTTTCAAGATCTTTAAGCGAATTAGTATTGCATAGGGGAAGACTAGTGCAGCTCATTCTGTCTAATAAACGGTGGGTGCAGTGTAGGTCCGATGAGCCTTGCGATGCCGCATAACCAGAAGACAAGGATGCCGTTGAGACCCGTCCATTTGCACTGCCGAAAGTAAAAGGTGCTGGCAGCACACAGCCTTGTGACGCACTCCGTTCTCGTAGCACTGACAGCAGCTTGAGGCGCCGAAACGCTGCATTTATCTGCTGATGGAGCCTTCTCTGGTGCACGCTCTGCGGAAGTAACTTATTTTAGAATATTGCCCATCCTTATGCTTCTTGCATTACCACCATACATGCAACGTTTTTGTTTCAAAAAATGAGCCTGGTCAAGGACAGCACTGTTTAATTAAATTGTAATTTAAACCGGAGGTTACAGTGGCAGGATGGTTGAACAAAAACCTGACAATGCATCACAAATTACCATCGGTTAAGCATACAAGCTCGGAGATTCCACAAGCCCCCTATGGTCAACCGACGAACCACGATCGAAAACGTTTCACGCAATACACAATAAAAATGACTTCTAATATTCATTCACGGTTATACTCCATTAAGCAAATCTCTTGCTTCCTCCACAGTAATATTTCCGTCATCCAGCGCAACTCCTCTTCCAAAGAAACATCGGGCTTCCTTTTCTACGTCCCAATGCACTCATTTCAAAATCAATCATCTCTTTCATCATGTCAAACTCAGCGGGTACTCCAGCAGTAAACTCACTCACCACATGCGTTCCGATTCGTTTATCGTCATTCAATTTTTAATCCAACCTGGTCACCCCTACGCCGTGTCATACTTCTCAAACATTTCACACACTTTGATAATGCATAACAGTTTTTGATAATGCATTCAACCTTTCCACAGCTGGTCTCCCTTTTCACGCCTTTGTTCAAACCTCTTCCCACTCCCATGTTCAGGGCTCAGACCCTCATCACACACTTCAGTGCGGGCAACACTTTACAGCCTGCACACCTCATTCCCTACATGTATACCTCAACCTCTTCATGGCCGCGCATCCTCCCTTAGCCACATGTAACGGCCAGGTGCTACAAACGATCTACCACATACGACAATTTTGCTTAGGGGCTAACACTGATTCCCTTGAATTGCTACCCTCTTTTATTATAATTTTACTTTTATCCACATTGCCATGTTCTCCTCCTACAAACTATAATAAAGTAGAACAACAGGCAATAAGAAAATAATTCAAACTTTTACGAATCACCTACGTTTAGCTAGTCGTAAATCATTTCATGCGTTGCTACATTTGTATTTTTTTTACACTTGGGTACAATAAAATTTCAATTTATATTTGTTATACTCATGAAATTTGAAATATTATTAGCTAGCTACATAGTTTAAAAGAACTTATCAGATTGAGTTCCACAGATTATGCACTTCGGGTATGGTGATTGAATAAATAATATTAAAATTCTTACAACTTGGAAAACATATTTGTATCTACGTCCAAGTTCATTTTTATGAATGTATAAATGTTATTTTGGTATTTCATAGTTATAACATCGTAAATGATTCCTAATCAGAAGCTATTGGGTATACATATAAATTTAAGTTTTCGTTGATATCTTACTTTTAGCCCTGTAAATGTTTTGCTACATGGGTTTATTAATCCATCCCCATTTGCTATCCTTGTACAACTTACTTCAACCAAATTCTACAGCTACCAAGCTAGCAGGTGAAGCATAAATTACCATAACCCTCCGATAAAGAAGCCGACCTTTATGTAGCAAAGGAAATGTATCCCATCAGGAAGAGAGCTGCCGAAACTGGGAAGAATGGGCACGTTAACGCTTGCACAGGTTAGCAATCTGAACACCTGCAAGAGTATCAATTATTAATGCTGTGTTCAAACTCCAAACGATTGAAGGCGCAAAGGTCATACATCAATTACATGTGGCGTTATAAGTTAAATTTGCACAAGATGTAGAATAACATGTTTGGGTAACTACTGACAATGTACACAGGAACACATTTACGACTTGGAAGTACATTTCGGTAAGGTCAGCATCCAGTGATAGCAGGTAAGGAATCTTAGTATAGCTACTCTGAGAATCAGCCCTCGTCAGGGGCAGAATAAAGGTCAGCATCCAGTGTTAGCAGATAAAGAATCTTAGTATAGCTACTCTGAGAATTACCACTCATCAGGGGCAGAATAAAGGTCAGCATCTAATGTTAGAAGGTAAAAAATCTTAGTGTAGCTACCCTGAGAATCACCATTCATCAGGGGGAGAATAAAGGTCAGCATCCAGGGCTTGTAGGTAAAGAATCTTTGTATAGCTACTCTGAGAATCACCACTCATCAGGGGCAGAATAAAGGTCAGCATCCAGTATTAGCAGGTAAGGAATCTTAGTGTAGCTACTCTGAGAATCACCACTCATCAGGGGCAGAATAAAGGTCAGCATCAAGTATAAAAATCTGGGGATCTGTTCACTGACGACCTAAGTAAATCAATACAACGATTAGCAGCTTGTCAGATAAGCTCTCTAGCAAACACACGGAAGTTAACATCGACATCACCAAGAACTTACAAAATCACGTTGAACTTGGACAAGCTCCAAATGACAACCAAAGAGTGTACACCACCACTACACCATGACCCCTCCATCCAGTGTATCGTCTTCTAAAACGTTAAACCATACACTTGCTAGGGTTCAATGACGAGATTCCACAAAGATGCAGTACGGATTTACACCTCTTTAACATACATTCTTATGTATGTTACAACAACAATAGCAACTATAAAAATAGCCAAATATGATGCTCTACTCTGCTCTAATTCACGTTAAAAATGTAACACATTATGGTCTCCATTATAGTAATTAGGTCTGCTTACACAAATAGGCATAAACACAACGGGGTTTTGCCTGTCAAACACCTCTAACTCCTCCCAAATATTGAAGAATGGTCCTACAATAAACATAAAATAATTGAACAGCAAGTCCTAGTTTGTAGCTACTGGGATCTTCTATATCTATAATAACCACGTCAAACATTGTACCAGGATGTAAGAAATTATATAAAACACGAAAAAATACAACATATAACTGATTATACCTGAAATAATGTCCAGCATTGCAAATACAAACATAATATATCCTAATATTCCGATATTGTATAAATAACCAACAGATTGCATTGAAGATGAGAACTGTACAAAGAACGTACAAAACTCAAAGATACATACTAAAACAGTCAAGATATAACAAAATAAGAAGAATGATGCAATAACCGACCAATTCTGCCTGAAATATCCTAGAAATTCCTATAACTGTATGAGATAACTATTCAAAATTCCAGAAAACGCTAGAAATTCAACATAAATCAACCGAATATTACTAAGTTTACATAACACAATATAATAACTTACAATAAATCCATATCGTTCAGATACTCTCGCTATTGGAACACCGCGAGTTAATGGAACACCGATATATCTGGCTCAAACCTTGATAATGTGTTATGGGGTAGATAGAATTTCGTAACGAAGCTGCAGCATCAACTCAAAATACTGAAAAATACACACAACATTGCCTAAAATTCAATATCAAGCATCCGACCGCTACGAGTGAGTCAAATATACTCTTGGGTGATTCTCCTTTGAATGAATGTCTCAGTCACCTGTTTATACAGCATCTTTTTCTATGTGTGCAATGCCTTGCAATCGAAAAAAAATGAATGAAGGAATCACTGCGAGAGTAAGTAAATCAGAGCGGAAGGGTACTGATAAAAACAAACGAAGAAAATAACAATAAACTAATTGAATCTATGCCACGTGTAAATTGATCAATATCGACCGACGTAGATATGATACCAAGCTTAAAAAAATTCCTCATGAACGTGTCCGGAAAATCAACTTTCGTTCAAGCGGGAACTGTGTGGAGTCCTAACCTTTTATACTGCGTGTAAATTATTATGTAACTGTTTGATTTATTATCAATAAAAATTATATTATAAATGTATGTTATCAATTTCCTAAACATTCAGAGGACAAGTATTGAAAATGCATATATGCAACATGACATTCAACGAAATTGCAATACAGCATGCCCAGCATTGAAATGCGAATACCAAAGATAGTGTGTAAACGTTCTATTTACATAACCTATTAACATATGAAAACCTAATAATATATATAACCTAATAACATACCATATAAATAATCCGAAAGCTGTCCGTCCATCCGTCAGAATGAGTCACCCGTTGGCTGACTCAAACGCCAAACCGGTTCCTACACGTCTTCCGCCACTGAATCTAGGTTGCACGTTTTGCGCAGCTGACCCCGTCCCTGCCCCACCAAAAGTGACTCTAGAATGCCGTTTTCGGTGAGATATACTCTACTCTCGAGCACACAACACGTTTACTGTTTTAGTAGTGGACGTACCTTGATAGTGCATATTTTTTTCGGACCAATGCCAAGGCCAGAATGAGACAAGAAATCTATACCCGAAATTGTCATGGTTGCATCTGCAATGACGAATTATCACTGGAAATCACAGTGCAGCTGTAACTCAAGGTGTACCAAATTCTTATCGGATGTGGCTATGTTGCTGCTATTTTCGGCTAATAACACCGTTGCTGCACAGTGTGTTCTATTCTCTGTGGTCGCTTGAAGACAGTGAATGAAGTTCATGTGTCGACTAGAAAGTTAATACGCGACTTTCCGCAGGTAAAGAGCTTGACCGTAATTTTTTCTTCGCGCTTGCCCGAGTCTCTGTCGTTGGTTAAACCTAGAACTTGTGACTGGCGTTTCACGAAGTCCAAGTTCATGGTAAGTGGCAGTTGATGACAGTATTGCCGAACTTGTTATGGTACCAGCAAGTATTGAACTTGCTTTTATTGCGAGACTCTGAGCGGATAGTCTCTATTGAAACTGAGTTTTTATAGAGGATGGTTCTAATTTTTGGGGCTCGTTTACCATCGTGAGCATTTGTCGTAGGGATGATGACGGTGTCGTGTCGTCTTGTTCTTTGCTGGAAAGAAATTTTCTTATGCGTTAGGGCGACGACAGTAGTAGGTATAACGACAAGAATCGCTTTCTAGAGTCACTTTTGGATGGGACAGGGGAGGGCCGGAGTCAGCGAGCGAATGGGGAGAGGAGGCCGAGGGTACCGGAACTGGTTTGGTGCGGAGTCAGCCAACGGACGGGGGGGGGGGAACCGGAAGTGGGTTGAAAGGGGGAACAGCGGGTTGGAAGCGGACTTGAGGCCTAGATTGGCCGTTTTTATATTTGAACATTTTTAATTATATTGTATATTTGATCTTAGTTGTATTTGTATATATGCTTGTTCTTCTTCTTTATATGGTTGTAGTGATCACTAACTGTTGCTTGTTACATATATCTATACGATTTCTGGTGGGTGCGGTACAGGAACCTCCTAGGCAGAAAGTTGGATGCGCTCCTGGAAAATTAGGTAAGTTTGCTCTTGCTTGTTCTTTGTCATATAAATTTAATTCCGTTGCACGTTTGCTACGTTGCAAGTGAATGGTTCGTTATATAGTTTATGTCTGGATCATAATTCAACATTTTTTTTCTGTTGGCATATCTGTTTGTATTCAATCTAATTGAGGGTATAATTGACTCATTCGATGGTTGATTGGTGGATTCATAGCGGTTGGGGTCGGGATATTTTGTCTGTCTTGTTCATTTATCACTATATATACTGTTAATAGGATTAGTGTGGTAGGTGTGTCTTCTAACTCAATTTGCAGCCTTAGTGTGCGATCGACCCTGTATGGTACCAACCTGATATTGAATTTCAGGCTATGTTTTGTGTTCTCCATCTATTTATTTCATATGTATATAATATTTATAGGAATAGTATGGATTATTAGTCAGGTAGTTGGCGAGTTGTTGTTTGTATTTTGGCTTGATGCAACATCTGCACAGAGAATCTATCTAACCCGTAATGCATTATCCAGGTTTTAACCAGATATATCGGTGTTTCATTGACGCGGTGTTTCAATAGCGAGAGTACCTGAACGATATGGATTTATTCTAAGATAACATATTGTGTTATGTATTCATAGTAACGATCGGTTGATTTATGTTGAATTTGTGGCGTTTTTTTAACAGTTATCTCATGCAGTTATATAATTTTTTAGGATATTTTAGGTTTGCATCTTCCACATTATTTCAGGCATAATTTGCTCGTTTGTTGCAGCACTTTGGTATTTCAAATGTATATATAACATTCTGTTACGATTTAGCCGTGGTTACTTTAGTTAAAGAGATATTAAATTACCCCGTTTTGGACTGAGTTGAGGCTTATATCATCAGATTTTGTATGTACTATACCGTATTTACGTAGAAGAATTTCACATCATTTACTGTAGGTTTCAGTTATGTCGCTCGTATGTCTTGATATTTTTTTCACATTACTTGTTTGTTTGGTTACACGCAAGTTCATTCTCGTTCATCACGTTTTTTAATGTATGTTTTGGGTATGGTAGAGAATTAATCTTCTTGCTTTGTTATAACTCGAGCATTTTAGTATATTTTTGTTCAGTTTTGTACGTTCTCTGTACAGTTTCCATCTTCAATGCAATCTGTTATTTATTTATACAATATTGGAATATTAGGGTATATTATGTGTGTATCTGCAATGTAGAACATTTTTTCAGGTCTTATTAGTTACATGCTGTAAATTTTTAGTGTTTTATATATCTTCTTACATCCTAGCACAATATTTGACGTGGCTATTATAGATATAGAACAGTAGATTTGTTACAAACTGGGTCTTGCTGTTAGGGTATTGTATGTTTATTGTAGGACCATTTTTCAATGTTTAGGAGGAGTTAGAGAGTCCCATAGGTAAAAGCTCGTTCTGTTTATGCCTATTTTTATAAGTAAACCGATTCACTATGTTGGATACACTAGTGTATTACACTTTTTATGTGAATTAGAGCAGAGGAGATAATCGTTTTAAGCTATTTTTTATGTATTTTGTTATTGTTGCAGGTTTTTTCACGATAATCATAGGAATGTATGTTTAAGAGGTGTAAGTCCGTACTGCATCTTTGTGGAACATTCGTCATTGATCCCTAGCAAATGTATAGTGTGAAGTTTTAAATGACGATTTACTGGGTGGATTGGTCCTGGTGTAGAGGTGGTTTACACTCTTTGGTTGTCATTTGGAGTTCATCCATGTTCAACGTGAATTATGTACGTTCTTGTGGACGTCGATCTTAAATTCCATGGGTTTGTTAGAGAGGGTATGCGACAAGCTGCTCATCGTTGTAGTGATCCACTTAGGTCATCAGTGAACAGTAGCCCAGTTTTTTATGGTCACACACTCTCTGAGACTCATGTCAGCCTCATTCATGACCACTGTACCTGCGTATAGATTCTTGGTTATATCCGGGATGTGACTTTACTCGATTTTGTTCGAAGACGATGAGTTAAACACATGCAAGGTATGTCTGAAGTATTGTACGCGATTGGATGTTTCCTTTGAAATTTGTTATTTATCAGTGGTAGATTACTGAGAAGTAACCTAGTAAAGCATTACAGAGCTTGTTATTACGACACAGTGGGGCTTGGATTTTGTCCTGCTAGAGGCATAGCATCAGTTAGGTCTGAGAATTTGTTATAGATTTGAATTGGTATCGTAGTAAAGATTACATTATTCGCATTACCTCAGTGTTAAATGTCAGATATTTTCGGTATGGCTGTTATGTTAGTATATGTTCTTAGTCATGAACCAGATCAAGTGGGATTTGTAGTAGGATTTATCATCTAGGTGTGGTAGGATACACCGTATATAATAGTTAATAATTATCAATCAGGGTCAAGTAGAGAATCTTATTTAGCTATTGTATAGTTGTTCTAGTAGGTTTTTGATTGATTATCATATGAATATATATAAATTATGTATAAATTCGCCTAATTTCTTCGAATGCTGGGTATAAAATACGTTTAATTAGACATAATGATCCAAAATATTGGTAGGTTTTACCTCTCGACACGGCATTTGGGTCCGGTTCATTGTCATTTTGGAGATCTATTCTATCGGATATATGTAGAGTGTTAATGTTAAAGTTAATCAATAATTTAATATTCATCTCAATTAATGTATAACACATTTAAATTTCAAAATTTCATTAAAATTTCAAATTTTCGAGGAATAACACATAACTTAAATAGCCAAGTTATCACTTCAATAGACCGACTTGGCTCTGTCATCCCTCGAAAATTTGAAATTTTATTGAAATTTTGAATTTCAAATTTGTGTTATACATTTTTAACTCATGTAACACGTACATTTTTAACTCATGTACACAGCCCTATACAAATAAACAGTTGATGACCTAGGCGATTAATGTTAGGCCAAATGTTTTGCGAAAAACCGCATGTAATCAACTTATAATAGCTAGGTGGATACCGAGAATGGAGTCAGTGTTACGACACACGTTTCGTCATAAAATAAACAAATGAATATTCATATCTCAAAATTTTGTTTATAAGTGTTGGAAGGAGAAATCTCCGTATCAAACAAATATTGACTAGTGTTGAAAACATCAGTTATCTCAGAATGAATAAACAAGAATCAAAAGAGTGGGAGATATCATTCATACATGGATGCAGGATGAAGGAAATCGGCTTTGGGTAACTAATGTCGACGCGTTACATTCGTATGTAAGTAAGTTTAGGGGAAATAAGAAAGCAAATCTCGAAATTGATTTGATCAAGTGAAAAATCATCAGTATGATTGTGATAAAGCTGGGGTAGTGGACAACAAATTATACCTAAGATCAAAAGAAAAACTGGATCGTATGCAAAATTTCTCAATTATAAAGTTCCGAATGACTTTGAATTGGAGAATTTTCGAAAAATAAGGGTTCGAGAAGAAGAAGTAATACATTTGTGGACTCGAAGGAACGGAACAGCCTTCAGTATTCGCATTAAAGATATGATGGGGTATATGACTGATTTTGAGAGGAAACTGAAATATAGTGATGATAAGTACGGTTGGATGTACGAACAATGCAGTTTCAACTCAAAAAACGAGGTAAATGTGATTGAAGATGCCAGCAAGGTCTGTAAATATTGCCAATAAATACTAATAAAACTAGGTAAGTCCTCAATGATGTGTTTATATTATCCTAAACTCAAAGGTTAGGTAATGAATTGCAAATATCGTGTCAGTCGGAGGTAACATCGAAATTGTCGAAATCAGTAGAAGAATATGTTTCATGGCTCGAAATGATGACAGAAACCTATCTCGAGGTAAACGATCTAGATGTGTTACAGATTGGTAGGATATAAATCAGTGTCCGATCAGATCTTGAAACGAAGTCATCGTCAAGAATATGAACATTATAGGAAAGAAAAATGTAAATCAGAGATGCAAGTCGTCAAAGGTTGTAAAATCAAGTGGAGATATAGAAGTAAATGTGGTAGATCTAGTATGAGACGAAGTGTTTGTTTGTATGAAACTGGATACAAATTTGAATTACTTGTAGCATTCAATCCATCCATGATTGAAAAATGGGACCTCTCTGCTAACTAATATGGATTGAGAGTGATAACGAAATAAATAACGTGCATGTTAACGAGATATCTAGAGTCGTTTGGAGGGGTTCATATGTATATATCAATGACTAAATACCGTTCATAAGGTTAGGTTATGTTTTGATGGGTGAACATGTTAAAGTGATGTAGAATTGTGTCAAATCGAAAATAATATGAAATACGTGTAACATTCAAGCCATCCACGTTTGAAAATGAGTCCTCTCTGCTAACTAATATGGGATGTGAGTGACAACGAAATAAATAACATATATGTTAAAGTCATATTTAGAGTCGTTTGGAGGGCTTTATATGTATATAACAATGACTGAATACCATATATAAGGTTAGGTTAGGTTAGGTTAGGTTTTGATGAGTGTGGATAACATGTAAAATCAAGTATCACATGAAAAAAGGTATAACTATCAAAACAACAGATGAAGCTGGTCTACATTAAATATCTTGTAACAAAAACGAGGGACTTTGTTCTAATGGAAAAAATCATAGATCAAAGTCCAAATGCTACAGATGTTAACCGACGCTGTATATGCACACAAACGCGTGTATGTGTCTACACAGTGAGGTTAACAACCCTGTAAACGGATACAGAAGTATTCATGTGTGTAAATCTTGTGTGATATTAAAAAAAAAGGAAAAATATAACTATGTGGAGGGATTTGATATGTACATTGCACAAAATAATGACTAAATATCGTACATAACCATCAAACTTGGATGAAAATAAACAATTATTGGTTAAGTTGGTTAGGATGACTAGCCAACTTAACATCGCGTGGAACTGTTCCACATAAGAAGAAGTGTAAGATATTGAAGTGAATTTGTTCTTTTAGATCCTACCTGTTGAGTCTCATCCAAACATGTAACAGAGATATCGATAAAATTCTGGACTCTAAACATCTGCAAAAGGATATTCTCTGGATTAAATTGGAGAAATATATTCAAATTTCTTTTGATATGATAAATATACAGCCCAAATGGAGAGTTTCATACATATCAATATCATACATAAGCATCAAACTTGATTAAAAATACATAACTATGGGTTAGGATGACTGTTTGGTTAGGTTGCCTATGTATCAATGTATTTGGCAGCGAATGGTAACTCATTTTGCATTCATTAATATTTGATCTATGTTGTCGTACATTGATATATATTTCGCTCATTATGTTCCTTAGACATGATTTATATCCTAGATCTTGTTGACTGCGGACCTTACATTACAGATCTATAGTAAATATGTTGGAGCGAATTTATTCAATTTTCGTTATAATAGACGAAAATGGTAGGAGCAACACATCCAACACTACAAAAAAATCTTATTCCAACAGTAAAATCCATACATAAACTTGCTAACGCTCTAACATCCAAAACAATCACTGACCTATGCGGTAAAGCTTACATAAACGTTTTAAACTCTACAGTCTACTAACGAGCGATGACCTACCATTACTTGAAACCGGTCGATATTACTGGACTTGTAACAAG